>OZ012690.1:45809897-45833897 GCA_963942565.1 Maea johnstoni | reverse complement strand
AATAATAATAATAATACTAATAATAATTGATATTTGATATAGCGCCCTTTCCACCTATAATGTTCAAAAGCGCTTTAGAGTCATTGGACAGTTGTCATGGTCCATATAGTCAATTAAACTCCTTTCGAAATAGCAATGTTTTCAGCTGTTTCTTGAAGTTTTGCACACTATCAGCAGCCTCTTACCCACCATTTGATCAGGCGGACTAAGGTTCTAGCATATAATAGGTAATTAAGTAGATTTAGGTATAACCCAAAACCATATTGAAATTTCAAATGATATGTTTGGTGTCTGTTTTAGTACTCATATAAACCTCCTATGTGGACAAAGCTGCTGACAGGGAGCTACTCAATCTTTCTGGTGGCGCTCTGCTGCATAAAACGTAATAGACTGGTGGCGGCCTCCACATCACCATGCGATTGGTATTGGTTTTCTGCGGTAAGGCGACTGGGCGCTAGTCTATGATGAGTGAAGGTAGAGGTCAATCTTCAGGCCATTGCAGCGAACGCTGCGAATAGAGGCTGCGAACAGCGAAATCTGCTGCACGCACGGAGAAGATGGAACTCTACCGCAGCACTATCAGGCTACCAACATCAGGTCTGTACTGCACTGATCCGGGGATCGGAGATTTGTAGTTAACTGCATATCGCTGTAGGGATGTTTATTGTGTAGTCTCTGTCTATACTACATGTATATTACACTACCAAAGGCTTATGAGACAATTGAAACTACTAATACAATACTGTACTAATTTAATGAACCATGTATGATTACAGTGATTATTGCTACCACACCACAGGGATGCCTTTCTGGCCACTGGCACTGCATTCAAGTATATTCTGATAAAATAATTATGTGTTGTCAGTCATTATCAGTATGATGGGGAAATGTTATCAAACATGTAATTCCAACCATTCCTCACGGACAGTCACGCCGGTGCCAGCCCTGTCTCGGATAGACTAGCCGTACATGTAAATGCAATATCAGTATGACCTGTCTGCTGGCAGCATGCCAAAAATAGCCTGGTGCCAAGAGTGTAAGAGTCCAAAACAATACCCTAGTAACATCCCTTATGCCTGTAAGAGGGATTCCCTTTGCCAATATCTGCTGCTCCACGGCCAGGAGAAAATCTTGAACAGCCAGTGTTAGTGTTATGAAGGAACGCGTTTAGATGAAGTCAGAAAGGGTCTGAGACGCCCTCCAAGTGTTGTCTTTATCTATGGTATTGTAGTGAAGTAGATCAAAGAGGTTCCTCAGAGCTTTAGATAGCCGCACCACTATCAGCATATGCTTGGCTTCCCTTATTCCTGCCATTAGATATACTTCATTATATATATATATATATATATATATATATATATATATATATATATATATATATATATATATATATATATATATATATATATATATATATATATATATATATATATATATATATATATATATATATATATATATATATATATATATATATATATGTATATATATGTATATACATACATACATACATACATACATACATACATACATACATACATACATACATACATACATACATACATACATACATACATACATACATACATACATACATACATACATACATACATATATATATATATATATATATATATATATATATATATATATATATATATATATATACATACATCCCGGAATCTCACTTCTGTTCACAGCACGTGCAAAGAATACGGTATAGATAGATAAAACCGTGACCTTCCCATGCGTCATTCTAGTCAGAAAGCCTTATACTTTTCGGAGCCGCCAAAGCGGGTTAAGATGATATTCTCTATGCAGCCGATTTCAATTTGCGCATATAAACTTTTACGAACTGCTGATTTCAAAGCTGTTTGCGCAGTTAATTATTTGCCATACCAGATCTAGTACCTTCCACCAGAATAATTGACTTGCTGGACCAACTTGCTCACGCACGTTTGCTTTCGCAAATATCTTTTGAGCGTGAAAAACGTTTAAAACCTGCTGCAATAGAAAACACTAGATTGACAGTACCTTTAAAGTACGAGAGCAACAAGCATTTGCAGCGAAAACTCAATTGACAACCCACACAAGCTAGTTTTGAAAAGCGTTTGATAATCAACACTTGTGTCGTCTGTTAAGAAAAGTATTTTACAGAAATATAGTTTCGCCGAAATGTAAATCTACCCAAAACTACAGAAACTTATTCGCGAAGGTCAGAACTAGCCTGCAGTTTTATTTTGGTATCACAAAGGCCGACTTGATTTTTTAATCACACCAACCTGTTCCCTTGCCAGTGTTTACTTATCCGGAAACTATTATTACTTTAACGACAAATATTTCAACTTTACCGGCAAAACATTGAACGATTGGTAAAGCTTCGTAACTTCATCAATGTATCAAATCACAGTCGTGAAAGAGTACAATATTTTCATTTTCAAACGCTTGTGAATTTCGATATTAGTCAAACAAATTGCAAACTTATTTTGATCAATGCAAGAGTCAGACTACTCTCGAACTACAATACAGGGCAAGTCAGATGTCTTTTACTTGCCAAGCAGTCATTTTACTTTCCAAAGCTAACCAAGAGTCAATAGCTGATTTTGGTGCTAGAATCCTCAAACATGATCGTACATAACTGAACCACGTTGTTTTGACCTGTTGAAGACCCATCGTTCCGTCTCTTTGGAGCCTGACAAGGGAGTAACAGCGTGCAACATAACCACTTGCCCCGTTGCAAGTTGCAAGTGAATTTGGCAACAAGACCCTGACCTGCCCCGCTCGGCAAGTAATGTTTTGGGCAAAGTCCAATATAACCTTTGTTTAACAGAGTGGCGGGGCAAGTGGAAGTGCCAGTGGGGCAAGTCAACTTTAGGGGCAGGTTGCCCCGCTCAGCGAATAATGTTTTGCAACCTATGTTGCACTCTGAGTAAGTAGATATTTACTGACCTGGAACTGCATAGACAGCGAAATAAACATGACACTCATTCGCTAAGGTAAATAAACTAAATGTATACCCGTGACGTATCTTCAAATATCACGTTTCTATATTAATGGGATATTAACCTGCTCTTTGCGTACACGGTCAACCGTGTTATTTCAGGGCCCTCTGAACGTGTCTGCTGTGATATGTATCATTGTGTAGTCAGGGGAAACTTCTCCAGATTCAAGCTGGTATACATACTAGTAGTTGATACTGCCTTCAAGTTTGTCTCTTAACACAAGCCATGTGTCGGTTGCTGGATAGTGAAGCAGGATATAACTTGACTTGAAAATAACTCGAAAGTCCAATGCAATTCACACACTGGCAGGCAGAACACATTGATTAAATGTATTAGAAAAACTACTATCTGGGACTAATTTGGGGCGATAAAAACGTAAGTACCGGGAAAGGTTTAAAAAAGTTCAAATGAAAGTTGTGGTTAAACTGATAGCCGTCATACTAGTTCAAGTATATTTGTCTCTGATCAACACTTTCTGAGATATCTTGAATTTCAAATTTCAAATTTGCATTCAGTGAAATTCGCGATTCAACTGCACGTCCAGTTAAGGGGGTTTTGTGCGGTTAATTTGTGAATATAGGATCATTTTGGGGATTTAAGATTTGTTAAAACCTAGACTGTTTTCATATTCAGACCAACCGTTATTAACCTCTGGTCCATCACTGAGCAGAATAAGAAACCAAATATCTCAGAACCTCCTATATTAAAGCTCAAAGCGATTTCAAACGGTACTTTCATCAACAGTTATGAATCGAAGTAAATTCTCTGAGATTTTTGCAAGTCCGTGTTCAAACCCTATACCACCTCGCATGAGAAGAGAGATGATTAATGTTTTGTAAATGATGTTGACAATGTTTTTGCCTGTGTATTGAAGAGGAACAGGTGTGAAAAGCGTTTTTTGCGATAAGTCACGTCACGAATGACACGTCTAATACTAGTAGTTCAAATGGTGCATTCGACGGGGCCCCCATGTCACGCCTTCATACCGAGAATAGCTGTACTGTAGGCAAGGTAGCTGAGTCTAAAATCATGCATTCCGACGGAATGAAAACTCGGGCTTGAATTTCATTGAAAATAAACCTTAGAACTAGATAACTTTGGGAAGTGGGATGGGTTGAAACACACGAAACGTTAAAATAATGCAAAAGAAAGTTGAAGACGGTGCTGTTATCGAGTAAAATATAGTAGATATGACATAATTTGCTAACATTTCCTATGCGTTGAAAATCATTCCCACACATTAAACGAAGCAAATTCATTCAGATGCATGTTTTCCCTCAGCAAACATTGGCAATGGCTGCATGTTGGTGGCCATACGTGCGGACCACCATAACTCGATGCCGCGGAAGATGAGCTTATTATTTGGTTTCTATGCCTGATACATCTGTCGATTAAAAACAAAAACAAAGCAAAAAACAACATTTCATCAACAGCTGCTGAAGGCAATAAATGTTGAGTACTTCATCATTAAAACTGTTTTCACCCATTAATGCTCACAGAAGCCAAAAGCAGTCTGACAATTCTGTGGGAAACTTGCAGGCAAAGGCCACTTTGGAAACGATCTCTTGATCTCTTGGGATTGAACACGACTTAATCTATATTAATGTATTGTATTTTGTTCTATTCAATAGATGCGGACATCGCACGGGAAATAACTGCTCTCAGAGTTGCTGTCGAAGGGGCCTACGGATATGAAAGCATCTGGATCTCATAAGATGGATAAAGATTAGATCTCAAAAGGTGGATGAGGAAGTCATTGCACGCATGGGGGAAATCATTGAATTTCAAACCAATATGGATTCCTCACTAGTGAATAAGGATAGAATCTCATACAAGTGAATTAGGATAGAATCTCATAGAAGTGGATAAAGATTGAATCTCGTACAAGTGAATAAGGATTGAATCTCGTACAAGTGAATAAGTATTGAATCTCGTACAAGTGAATGAGGATTGAATCTCGTACACGTGGATAAGGATAGAATCTCATACAAGTGGATAAAGATTGAATCCCGTACAAGTGGATAAGGATTGAATCCCGTACAAGTGAATAAGGATTGAATCTCGTACAAGTGAATAAGAATTGAATCTCGTACACGTGGATAAGGATTGAATCTTGTACAAGTGAATAAGGATTGAATCTTGTACAAGTGAATAAGGTTTGAATCTCGTACAAGTGGATAAGGATTGAATCTCGTACAAGTGAATAAGGATTGAATCTCGTACATGTGGATAAGGATTGAATCCCGTACAAGTGGATAAGGATTGAATCTCGTACAAGTGGATAAGGATTGAATCTCGAACAAGTGAATAAGGATTGAATCTCGTACTAGTATATAAGGATTGAATCTCGTACAAGTGGATAAGGATTGAATCTCGTACTAGTGTATAAGGATAGAATCTCGTACAAGTTGATAAGGATTGAATCCTGTACAAGTGGATAAGGACTGAATCCCGTACAAATGGATAAGGATTGAATTCCGGTCAAGTGGATAAGGATTGAATCTCATACAAGGGAATAAGGATTGAATCTCGTACAAGTGAATAAGGATTGAATCTCGTACATGTGGATAAGGATTGAATCCTGTACAAGTGGATAAGGATTGAATCTCGTACAAGTGGATAAGGATTGAATCTCGTACAAGTGGATAAGGATTGAATCTCGTACAAGTGAATAAGGATTGAATCTTGTACAAGTGGATAAGGATTGAATCTCGTACAAGTGAATATGGATTGAATCTCATACAAGTGGATAAGGATTGAATCTCGTACAAGTGAATAAGGATTGAATCTCATACAAGTGGATAAGGATTGAATTTCGTACAAGTGTATAAGGATTGAATCTTGTACAAGTGTATAAGGATTGAATCTCATACTAGTGTATAAGGATAGAATCTCGTACAAGTGGATAAGGATTGAATCCTGTACAAGTGGATAAGGATTGAATCCCATACAAGTGGATAAGGATTGAATCTCATACAACTGGATAAGGATTGAATCTCGTACAAGTGGATAAGGATTGAATCTCGTACAAGTGGATAAGGATTGAATCTCGAACAAGTGAATAAATATTGAATATCGTACTAATGTAAAAGGATTGAATCTCGTACAAGTGGATAAGGATTGAATCTCGTACTAGTGTATAAGGATAGAATCTCGTACAAGTGGATAAGGATTGAATCCTGTACAAGTGGATAAGGATTGAATCCCGTACAAGTGGATAAGGATTGAATCCCGTACAAGTGGATAAGGATTGAATCTCGTACTAGTGGATTAGGATTGAATCCCGTACAAGTGGATAAGGATTGAATTCCGGTCAAGTGAATAAGAATTGAATCTCGTACAAGTGGATAAGGATTGAATCTCGTACAAGTGAATAAGGATTGAATCTCGTACAAGTGAATAAGGATTGAATCTCGTACAAGTGAATAAGGATGGAATCCTGTACAAGTGAATAAGGATCTCCTAACCTATATAGAGTTCATTCAAGTACTATCAGAAGCAACACCTGGGTGTCATTTTACGTAGATCTGCTGATTGAGCACACATCCAAACCCTTCAAACATGATCTGATGTCTTTCAATACAACACATTGACAAGAGAATTACTTCTAACGCTACTTGAAGACGGATTGTTAAACCCAACAGGAAGAATAACCTAAAGTCAATAATTAAACATTTTGCCTAATTGCCAAGATATCTCAATATTTGACGGTTCATGTTTATACCCAGAATGTCAATGCGTTAATAAATGACATAGACACTTTGACTATGGCTGAGATGTCACGCTCTGCACACACGTATGGTGAACTGGGCGAGGGGGAGGGTCGTATCAGGTCGAAGGGGAGTTCTGAGGAGATAGGCGGAGATTCTCCCATTTCTGACACCATGGTGGAGCTTCACACACCTGTGGCTCCGGACGGAGGCTGGGGATGGATGGTTGCCATTGGTTACCTCATCATCAACATCCTGATAGGGATGTCGGTGGTCTCCCACGCCCTGATATATCTCCAGGTGATACAGCGCTTCCAGACCACTGCTGCCGAGGCCGCCTGGACGGGCGCCATCTATCTGTCCGCCGTCACACTAATAGGTAAGAATACCTCTATCTTCCCCCATTCCTTCTTGGAGTTTAAAAAGCAGCCTGACAATTTCTGTGAAATATAATAGCAGAAAGCGTTATTGGGAAGAGATTGGAAGGGGCGATGTTCATCAGAACCCAACACTACCAACAACTCTCCTTCAAATAATTAATAAAAGCACCATTTCTAAGTTAAAGTCTAAAGTATCAAGGATCCAGGCGACAATTTCAAGAGTTACCCTTACGCATTAGTGGTTTCAATCAAGGAGATGATACACGCCACGGTGTGGACGGCTGATCTCTCCTGACAATCTTCTGATAAGGTTAGTTTGCGTACTGGACTCCGACTCGCTCCACTGACAAGGAGGGGTGTGGTTGGCACTGTGAGACGACCAGTGGCATATGTAATCGAATATATATCCATAAAAGTGCAATAAAAGGAACATAAAGTAAGTTACGAGTGCTCTCTTATGCGTGCTTACTAGATAAAACACTTTATATATTTAGTAAGCAAACTTATCAGGCAACTTGTAACCTGTTTAATGTTCCTTTTATTGCATGCACAGACCTTACGTTAGTTGTCCTACATCAATCGATTTTACGCCCCCTTCCTCCCAGATGCATTCTCGATCCTAAATAATCGCTTTTAAAACATCATTTGCATCTTTAGTTTACCGATCTATGCCTCTAATGTCTAAAAAGGCTGGACTGATGTTATGACCATTTGCCTTTGTAGTGTGTATATTGCCTAACAAAGACAGACCATAGCTCATCAAATACAGAAAACCTCGCCTACCTCCGTCTCGCCTAACATGATTTTTGCGTATTCCTTACAAAAGCAGTGGTACCGAATCATACCGATCTGATTTTAATGTTAATAACGTAACTCGGATTTCGGTTACCTCGGACAGTCAAATTTACCTCGGATCCGACTGAGTGGTCTGGTCCCGATTTATCCGAGGTAAGCGAGGTTTTCCGTATATGAACAATATTTAAAAAATGTGAACTTCATCGGGATAATACAATCCATGTACCATTTGTCTAAATACACTGTTCTTTTTCACAGACTACGTATGTGTACTCTCCAATTCTCTCCTAGGTCCGCTGGCGACGTTTCTGGAGCGCAGGTTTTCTTGCCGGAGCGTGACGTTTGTGGGAGGTCTGATCAACGCGGCTGGGTGGTGTCTGGGGTCATTTGCTACCAATGTATATCACCTCTACCTCACAACCGGGCTCATGGCAGGTATGACCGACCTCTTAAACAATCACACACAACAGTGTAATATATTATAGCATGTTCATTGACTGCACAAACTAGTACAAAGGCAACCATTATATAGCTTTTTACGAATAACAAATATATTACAAACTTGTTGCAAACATAAACTTGAATACTAAACTGAGACGAGGTAGGACTATCAGCCTTTCCCCTATAGTCACGAATAAAAAGTTAATGATACTTGAACTGATATCAGCAAAACAATTACATGATTTAAAGGTACAACATTTAAGACATACCACCACGCCGCAGATTAGTTAAATTAAATTAGATTAAGTTAAATTTTCCAATAGGCTCATCAACTACATTAAAGAAAATGTTCTTGGATCATTAAGCACTGTTAAGATTTAGGTATAATGTAGACCACCACCACCACCACCACCACTACTACTACTACTACTACTACTCCTCCTATTACTACTAGTACTACTACTACTACTACTACCACTACTACTACTACTACTACTACTACCACTACTACTACTACTACTACTACTCCTCCTATTACTACTAGTACTACTACTACTACTACCACTACTACTACTACTACTACTACTACTACTACTACTACTACTACTACTACTACTACTACTACTACTACTACTACTACTACTACTACCCTCATTCCTTTCATGACCTAAGCTTTCTCACTCTCTCCTATATTCCAGGCACAGGTACAGCTCTGGGCTTTGTACCAGGGACCGTCATGGTGAGTTCCTACTTCAACAAGAAGCAAGCTCTAGCTCTAAGCCTTGGGACCACTGGCTACGGCCTTGGCTTCCTCATCTTCGGGCCTCTCACGCAGTATTTCCTAGACGAGTACGGCTTCCTGGGCACCGTGCTCATCCTGGGCGCTCTCAGCCTGCACCAGTGCTTCAGTGGCGCCGTCTTTCGGCCGCTCTCGCACCCAGCCAACAGGGTAAAGGACAGGACTATCACAATCTCTCTGAAGCAGATGGAATCACCGCTCATTTCGCGAAACGACCATGAGGCACTGCCTAAAAGTATATCAAAACATAGCAAAATACAACATCCGGTAAAAGTCGAGCAGCAAAACTGTGATGAAATTAATGGTGTTTATTCTGTTATTGATGATCATGCATCTAATGAAATCGATGATTTGAGTGTAAAACTGACTGGCAGTGACAATATAGTGAAAACACCGTCTGGCTCAGCAGACCACACTAAGGGTGTAGCTTCTTATTCTACACTCGTTAGAACTTCTAGGTTCTGGGTCTTCTGTCTTGGCTTTTCTTTTTACTTCTTTGCCATAGCCTCGGGAGAAGTGCTCATTCCGGCGCTCATTGAAGAAAAGGGAATCCATGAATTCCAGAGGTCCATCATACTATCAGCCAATGGCGCGGCTGATATTCTTATATTACTTCTCGGCGGACTCCTATTAGATTGGAAAATATTTAAAAACCATAGGATTCATCTATTCTGTGTCTTTATGTTAATAGAGGGCGCTGCACTCGGTGCTTTAGCCCTGTCGTCGGGATTTCCTGCATTATTGGTATTTGGCACCATTCAAGGTGGATTCAAGAACCATTTGTGGTCCCAGCAAGCAGTGATTATCACAGACGTCTTTGGTGTGGCGCATCTCAGCAATATGTTTGGTCTAGCCATGACTGGTGAAGGCATATGTGGACTTTTAGGACCACCCGTCGCAGGTATAATAGTATGCTTCTACTACCACCTCTAGCACTACTGCTGCTGTAGCCTAGCCACAAGGCTCTGTTATAATTTTACTTTATTATATATAGAAGTCTGCACCTATACTAGATAGGGACTTATGGCCTACTGTTGGCCATTTGGTTCCCGCAATTGCCACACGAGGGAGATTACAGTAACAGACTTTTTCAAGTGAGCTCCTAGTATACTGCAGTGCCATCTATCCACAATGGAAGACATTTAAAAAGGGCCTGGGAGGCAGGCTACTGCTGCTGCTGCTGCTACTACTACTACTACTACTACTACTACTACTACTACTACTACTACTACTACTACTACTACTACTTCTACTACTACTACTACTACTACTACTACTACTACTACTACTACTACTACTACTACTACTACTACTACTATTACTACTCCTACTACTACTACTACTACAACAACAACAACAACCACTACTACTACTACTACTACTACTACTACTACTACTACTACTACTACTACTACTACTACTTCTACTACTACTACTACTACTACTACTACTACTACTTGAATTTTAAAATTTGTTAATTGTTACTTTTTCTAACATCCTGCAGCGAAGTTGTGACTGGTAACTTTCTCACCTGCCCTATTTGGTGGTGAGAGGCCGTAAGCCGAGTCAGCAGCAATACCACTGAGCCATTACGGCAGATCCCACTATTATTACATCCTCTTCTGTTGACACTTTCTCTTCTTCTTTTTCTTCTTCTTCTTCTACTACTACCACCACCACCACAACCACCAAAACAACAACAACAGCTGCTGCTACTGTTATTGCTACTACTACTACTACTACTACTACTACTACTACTACTACTACTACTACTACTACTACTTACTACTACTACTACTACTACTACTACTACTACTACTACTACTACTACTACTTACTACTACTACTACTACTACTACTACTACTACTACTACTACTACTACTACTACTACTACTACTACTACTACTACTACTACTACTACTACTACTAAGAAACATGCAATAAACAGGTATATACACGTTGGTTTCTAATTCTATTTTTCAGGGTTTTTAAGGGATGCTTGTGGTAACTACAGCGTGTCTTTGGGAGCAATGGCGGGACTCATCATAGCACTGATGGCTATAATGCTCGCATTTACATGCATCATTGGAATTAAGCCACAAGCAGGAATGGACAAGCGGTTAGATTCGGAGGATACTGATGCTTGAGGGAGGCATTTGAATTAATCCATTAATGCTTAAGAGTTCCTCAAGAAATACTTTTGATAATAACCTTGGAAATGAGGATAATTTTGCAAACTATTTAAAAGACAGTTGTTGCTAATGATCTAATTGACATTTCTCTTTCAAATATTTTCTTAAACATGCTTTTGCTTAAAAGGTTTTTACCAAAATTTACTGGGTGCCGTTGGCTGCCGTGAGCATTAATGGGTGAAAGTGTTGCATCTCTGAAGAGAGAAGACATGACTGAAGGAGAGGATATATTTTATAGACACTTAACTGCCAATCAAAGGAACATATAGCCCAGATATCTAGGCTGTCATATTCATTTATGTCTGTCTTCTATGCCGTTGCCAGTGGTCAAAGTGGCCAGCTTTGTATTGTATTGTATTGTATGTTTATTTGCCATGTCAGAAATATGAAATATACATATACATCAAAAGAACATATAACAGGAAAAGAATAAAAATGAATAAAACTTGTTACAAAAAGGAACACAGAAAAGAAACTAACTATACTTGTCTCTTCTCAGGGTGATCAGATTAGTTCACACCTATCTCACTAGGTGAATTGAGAACTCAGTTTCAGTAAAACATCTAGGGATAGGACCAGTAAGTACCATCTAGCTACCATTCTGGTACTACACCACACTGCTTGGCCAACTTAGAAGGGAATGTCAACTGTCTAGGGGCTAGGAGCCTAGTCTAACGCAAATAGTGATCAGCCAGTAATTAACCCATACGCATCTAGTGCGAAACACATATCATCTTCGAGTCTAACTTTGTGTCTAACTCATCAAATAGGTTTAATGTTTGAGGAGTGTTTGAGGAGGGATTGTTATATCCAGCATGGATTAAAATCGTCATTCCATTATTTCACAAGATATTGTTTTGTTATCAAAATACATGTATATCATTAGGTGTCACATTCACGTACGATAGCATACGTGACAGGCAGAAAAAAAAACTAAAAATTTCCAACACTTTTCTTCGAAAACAAGAATAAAAATTTCCAACAAGTTTTGAAAAACGTGAAAAAAATCAAAAAAAAATTCTGACACTTAGAAAAACGTCAGAAAAATCATTTTTTTCCAATCTATTGTTTTGAATTGTGAGAAACAAATTCAAAAATCCTTTTGAAAAAATGATGGAAAAATGTTTCTGCCTGACATGTATATGATCTTTCATATGCACGTCTTCAGTAACATGCTTATTAATTGTGAACTCGGCTGGTTAGTTTAATCTAATAGTACCAATGAATTTGGCCAGAATGCAAATATTTTTGTGAAATATTGCAGGCAACTTTCAGATATCTGACACCATGATGATGTTAGCATGCATGTATACATATCAGTCACCTATGCGCTTCAAGCCATCAGTTTGTCTATTGTGTGCCGTCTGCTTTAAATAAAGGTTACTCTTTTTTAGAGAGGTTGGGTTTTCTAAATCGACCTCACTCGCAGACCCATTCCTTTCCATAGTTGGCTTCTTTCGAGGTTTAACCCATTAATGCTTAGGAGTTCCTCCAGCAATTGTCGTCTTGATCTAGGATGCTTTTTACAATCATTTCAGAATTGAGAATGATTTTACAAAATATTTGAAGGAAGGTTGTTGATTATGTTCAGATGAACATTTCTCCTTCAAATATCTTTTTCCGTGTGCGTTTGCCTGCAAGATTTCATCAAAATTGTCAGGCTGCTTTTGGCCGCTGTGAGCATTAATGGGTTAAGTTATTTTTTCTCGTTCAATATTAATGTTTTTTCAATTAATTTGCTGTTTTTGTGACTAAAATTTTCAAATTTATATGATCTTTTTTAAATGATAAAGATGATAACAATTGAAAAACTAACCACATCCAAGAAAAAGAAAAACAAGCAGGATAAAAATATTAACTCAATAAAAAAAGTGAGATCAATGTCTATTATCTAATTGGAGTAAAAATTATCGGAACCTATATCGTGTGGTGACTTTACACGTGCTCGATTACGCGCGACGGTTGACGATAACCTCTTGCCATAGTATGGCTATGGCGATTAGGTAAGGCGGGAAATAGTATTGAGATAAATATATTTTTTACATTTTTGTTCTTGCTGTTCCCTTCCTATTTATGCCGAGTATTATTATAATTCTAATGACATCATTATGTTCGGCGACTTAAGAAATGACAGCTCTCAATTAGACTTTATGGTAAGCTTTAAAAAAGTTTATGACGAAGAAAAGTTAAAAGAAAAAAGTGTCCCAAAAGGCAACCCTAATGGATGGTGCACAGAGGGTACATCACAGAACCTTCTAGAGACGCTTTTTTGTTGAAACTATTCTATATCAAGGTCAAATCCCTTAATAGTTATATTCAAAGCCCTCATACAAACGTACAGCATTATCAACAAGGGAGCCTTGGAATTTAGTGGGACGACGAAAGCAGACCGTTTATTGAATCGTTACTTGATTAGATGTAAATAGGTTATTACTGTTATTCATATTGTATTTGTTGAGAACTTCATTAATAGTGAAGTAAATTGTATTTGTTGAAAACTTCATAGTGAAGTAAATAAATTCATCTTCATGTGCACGTGCCTTCTCTTGTATTCTTATGACGGAGTGGCTTCTCTACAAACTTACCCTGGTATTGCATTTATTTTTTACCATGTTAATTTTGCGCATATGAAGTAATGCGCTCGGCCGGCAGCAGCCGTTGATGCGCTGTTTTTTTTTTGTGACACTAGCATATGAATCAGATGTCAAAATGAAAGTGCGCAGTTTAAAAAATGCGGATTCCACGGGTGCGCGAAGTACATATTAAACTGCCGCAATATGAGCACGATGTACAGTACTTAATTCAGTTAATTGTGAGTGCTGCACGGATGCAGACAATCCAAGAGTGATGTGGTCTGAAGGCAAGTAGCTGCCTAGCTTGCAACAGTCGTGGCTGTAGGCAATAAGACACATTTTATTTCTGTTTATGCACTGTTTAGGTGTAGAGGTTTAAACCTTTGTTTGGCAATACATATATACATACGTACATACAAATAGACGGACAGTTAGATAAATAAATAGACAGTAATGTAGCAGCAGAGACCGAAAATGTGGTTTATTTTAGGAGTAACCCCAACCGGCGTTAGAACAAGCAGCATCATTGGCGGGGCCCTCAGGCCTCGCCTACCTGGGAAGCTGTTTTGAGATGTTCATGGGCCAGACGTCCGAGCTCTAAATCCTGAGGCCGGACTGAATATAATTCTCTATTCTGATTGGTTATAATATAAATGTTACCTTTGCCGCGGAAAATCGTGCCTTCCTTATTTTAATTTAGCATTAAGTTTTCAAATATATAAACTATTTTCCGGACATAAAGTATATGTTTCAGTATAGGAAGGAAAATTACCAAGAAAAAAATTACTGTGTGTATAGACTAGCGCCAGTCTCACAATCACGTCACGGATTAGGGATTGGTATCGCCCACCATCTATTGTTGGCGTGAAGCGGCTTATAGGACTGCCACTAGTCTACTATGTGTATATAATGAAATCAGGAGACTTCGTAACCAAACTGGTTCGTAACCAAACTGATGCGTACCCAAGTAGCTTCGCAGTTCGCACCCAAGAGATTTCGAAGTCTCCAGCTTGCGCCTAGAATTCCGATATTTGTTTCATTTCTACAAAAATGATACAAATCTAGTCATTATAAATTATTTTCCTCTATAATGTTAATGTTCTTTATACATCCTCACAAGTTCATAAATAACTTGGCCCCGCCTTTTGACTATTGATGCTTTGCATCTACAACCGTACTTGTACATCAAATGAAATCTGAGAATCTCAGGATTCAGAAACTGTGTGATGCCGGAACCAAAAAGTTGTACAAATAGAGACATTGCACCGTTCCCTTTGCAACCTTTTCGAAGTAGTGAAAACACTGAAAAATACTCTCCAATTATATTCTTGTTTGGTGGCCTTCTTTCCAATATTACTCATTAACATTTCTCTTGATAATTAATAAGGTCTTGTCTAGTAAAAAAGTGAAATGTTTAAGTTGTGTCTGCACGAAGTGATCTCATATTTAGGGTACATATGCAAAAATGGGTAAAAATTCGGATTTTAAGTTTTAATAAAAGGCATATATGAAGTTGTTCAGGCAGGCAATAGCTATATTTAAGAAGTAGACATTATACGCTTTCGTTTGATGTATTATTAGACCCCCTTGCACATTTTTGTATTGAACATATAACTATATACAAAGTAGCTGTAGTGAGGGCTATATACAGCAATTTAGTGAAAACTCACCTAATGACCATATCGTCTTACTGAGTGACCCCACATATTTAATGTAAATATTCAGAAACGGGAAAAAACAGTATTTTTATCCGTTTCTGCATATGTACCCTAAATGTGACACAACTTAAACATTTTATTTCACATTTCTTTTAACTAGACAAGGACCTTATTAATTATCAAGAGAAGAAAACCACCGAACAAGTATTTAGTTGAAGAGTATTTTTTTTCAGTGTTTTCACTTCTTCAAAAAGGTTGCCATGATATTAGCTTTATTCGTGGAAAACATAGATGATACAATGTAATGAAGTGTATCTTTTACTTACGAGAGTTATAGTTACATTATAGCATAGCAATTCTGGAGTACAGACAATCGTTTGAAAAATTGTCACTATATATGATACTTCCATATTAGCCTTTGTTCAGAGATAACAGTAATAAATACATGAACCAATGCAATCAAAAGACAATCGCAAGAACTGAACACACGTTTAAAATAAAATATATACAAAATAATAGCCACGTGTCATAAGTGAAATGTTTTAGTATAGGCTTAACTGGCCTAAATTTGCGGAGTTAAACGGTGCTTTTGACGTGTGACAATTTTTGAAGAAGTCTCTGCCGCACGAGCGGCACGACGGTGTGACAATACGTCAGGTTGACATCCCTAAAGGCTGGTCACATTCAATGAAGACCTTCCTTCGACTAACTGGTCGTGGCTGATCATAAAGCTCCAACAAGTCGGTTGCGGTCACATTGCAAGTGGTTGCGCGACGGACCAGTTTGTATCTGTGGTTGTGCATAGGTCGTGAGATACTCTCACAGGAAACTCAAGTCAATCTCAAATCAGTCTCAAGTTCATTACCAAAAACAGGTGTTACTCGCACAACTGACTTGAGGGTGACTTAAGAGTATCTTGAGAGTGTGTCACGAATGTCTCACGTTCAATGCCAGGTGTCACTGCCACCTTTCTGTGCACATCCAACGTGAGAGTGTCTCAAGATTGTCTCAAGTTGGTTGTGCGTTACCCTTTTGAACAACAGCACATACTCAAATGAATTGTGGTCTCAATTTGGTGGTTAGTCACTCTTGAGAGTGACACACAATCAGCACAACCCCCGTGAGTCAGTCGGGTCGTCAATAGGTCGTGGAGAGAATTGCGTAGCATATCGCAAATCTCTCCACGACCCGCGACCTCAGATCTTTGGTTGCACATCCTCCACACAACCTCAAAAACCTTGAAGACAAAATAGACAACTGAATTTGAAACTTTGGGTATAATTTTTGACATGAACAATCTGATTAACCCTTTGACTCTATATGGAAAGGTTACTGTAATAAAAAAATTGTTATGTCAAAGATAAATCGCCTGTTCTTGAGTCTGCCATGTCCAAGTACAAACCTTACGCAAAAAATAGAACGCTTTGTTGATGATTACCTATGGAATAAGAAAACCCCAAGAAATAATAGAGGCAGAGATTAAAGAAGGAGGACTTAAAATGTACAATTTATTTAGATTCTCTCTAACATTAAAAATGTCATGGCTAAGTAAGAAGATTAACTTCTACATGTAGTAATGGAAGCTGGACAACTATACCAAAACTATTTGGGGTCAATGTATGATTCTTTTTTGGAGATTCATTTGTTAATAATTTGTTGAAAAAAATCAAACACCTTTTTGGAAGAGTGTGGTTGAATCCATAGTATATATATATATATATATATAACATCCAACGTCTCCCCTAGGGATATAGAGGTTTAATAGCAAAATGGGTGACCTGATGAATGTATAATGGATGAAAAACGGTATTTGATGCCAGATATATGTATTAATAGAAAATCTGGAGATAGTTAGCCAAACAGAACTTGAAGAAAGATTTGCTTTCAAAACAAATTTTCTAGAGTATGGAAATTTAAGTACCATGTGAAAAAAATATTTGAAAGGTTCTTTACCAACAAATGTTTCTTCATTTAAGAAAGAGATTTGGACCAGTTAACACATTTTTAATCAGGTATTCAATATTGCTTCAAAGGGGGCTAATAAGTTATATGAAATTATAAATACAGGTGAACTTGGATATGACAGACTCAATGGGACCAGGAAAATTGGTCCGTCATATGCAAAATCTGTCGTATACATATGACGAATACTTGATATATATATATTCTTTATCGACTGTAGTAGTACTACAAAAGGTATGCAAGATATGCATCGGACTGTGACCAAGCATATCGTCCGTCATATGCAAAAATCTGTCGTACAGTGGTCCGTCATATCCAAGTTCACCTGTAGCAACAAAGATAACATATCTGATATCATTGATAAAAGGGAAGATAAAACTGGACAAAGCTTTACAAATGGGGAACTACAAAATGCCTTTATTCTAAATCACCAAACAAATGTCAATATGTATATATCCATAGCGCACACTTTAGAATTTTACATGACAGAATTGCTACACAATCTTAATTGTGTAAGATAAAAAATATGTTCGATGATAGATTTATATATTGTAAACAAGAAGATACTCTTGAACATTTATCATATGAATGTGAGAAATCGGCTTCGTTATGGAAAGAAGTTCATGAATGGATCAAGAGCATTGGCTTTGGCAGCTATGGTCATCATACTTGGAGAGGTAAATAAGAAATACAAACTGAGCGACATCATAATTATGGCAACAGAGATGATTATCTACTCAAATTGAAATAGAACCTCGAAATTCCAATTGAAAGAAGTAACGCTTGTTATGGAAGACCTTTTTCAAATAGAAAAATACTGGGCAGAGACTGATGATAAATCCTTTTAGGTTTAAAGTATCCAATTTATATGGATGATGAAATGATTAATTTCAAACCGTAGCTAGTACATAACTCATATACATGTGTATGGCCTTATTGAAGACATGTTTTCAATACTTCAGGAACAGCATGGTTATGATATGTACCGTCCACACTATACGTTTGTACCTCTGTTGGTATGCTTGGACAAATGTGACAATAACAAATGATTTCAAATTTTAAAAAAAGTTACACATATAATTTGCATTATTGAATAAAAAAATTGTTGTGGAAAGATAGCTGTACTGTTGTAACCTTACATGTTTGCTTTGTGAATCAAAGTGTAAAAATGAAATTAAATATTCTTATTTTTAACATCTTCAAATATTCAAATTTTCACTGGTCACCTTCATAAGAAACAAAACCTATAACTGACCAGAGCTCAAATGACAAACGTCGGAAAAGGCCAGACCAAACAAGTAGAGATATTGGTAGAATGGTAGTTACAGTGTTGTATATTTATAGTATTTCAAAAGTATTTAGCATAATCATATTATCTTAACATGGGTATATACAAACATTATAACAATGGTTCATAGCCTGCCATGAGTGGTATATGGCATTGGTTATATATATAACTGCTCGTCGTCTCTGACCAATACCTGGGTTTGAATCTTGCTCAAGACATGTCAGAAAGTTGCCAGTGACAGTTTTCCCTGGGTACTCCGGTTTCCTCTAATATTTACAACTGGCTAGTAACAATCTAGCCTTAATGCATGGCAGAAAAATGATAAACAAAATTCCAAATTAAAAAAAATATGAATAAATGAAATTTAAAAAAATGATAAAAAAACTATAAAACATACATTACTGTTTACACGGTTACACCTGTTGTTAAGTATCATTAAATTGTATCATGTTCTAATTTGAAGTCAAGCTGATAAGTTAATATAGGGCTAGCACACTTTAAGTACATGTAACTCTAATACTACTAGGACAGCATATCTATTCTGTTATTGTTTGAGCACACTAATACAAGATGAAACACCTTAAATACCTTATTGTATTTAAATAATATATTGTTCAATGTTTTTATAACTTGCTTACAGTCAATACAATTACATACCTAACTACATACAATGGACTGCATCCTCCTTTTAATATACAATGTAAAAGGAAAATTATAAAAGGTTATAGAGGGAAGTAGAAACTGAACTCATTCAGAAGAGGTCCCTGCAGTCTTAGATGAATAGACACAATTATTCGTTGCCACAGGACCTATTACAAAGTCCTGGTCCCTGGAAACACACCTCGCCGACTCTAGTGTCAGTAATCAGTATGACGTCACTAGGAGACAAAGACCAATGAGTGCTATGGTATCATTTATATTACAGAGTACGTTGCGCATCAACATGCGTAGAACGCATCTCTGAGCTGTTCTTGTTAACATCCGGGCTGTTAAGCGAGACCGGCTGGACTGCTGGTTGCACATCGGGTGTGAACGCCATTGGTGCTGCAGTGTGGGTTTTTGTATGAACTTTCAGGATACCACTAGTTGCGAATGTATCGTGCCTATCCGGTGGGTGGATCGCCATTCGTGCTGCAGGGTGGGTGTTTGTGCGAACTTTCAGATTACCACTGGTTGTGAATGTATCGTGCCTATCCGGTGGGACGGCCATTTGTGCTGCAGTGTGGGTGTTTGTGTGAACTTTCAGATTACCACTTGTGAATGTATCATACCTATCCGGAGTGATCGCCATTCGTTCTGCAGTGTGGTTTTTAGTATGAACTTTCAGATTACCACCGGTTGTGAATGTATCATGCCTATCCGGTGGGATGGACATTCGTGCTGCAGCGTGGGTGTTTGTGTGAACTTTCAGACTATCACTGGTTGTGAATGTATCGTGCCTATCCGGTGGGATCCCCATTTGTGCTGCAGTGTGGGTTTTTGTGTGAACTTTCAGATTACCACTCATTGTGAATGTAACATGTGTATCTGGTGTGATCGCCAATTGTGCAGCAGTGTGGGTGTTTGTGTGATCTCTCTGATTACCACTGGTTGAGAAAGATGTATCATGTGTATCCGGTGTGATCGCCAATTGTGCAGCAGTGTGGGTGTTTGTGTGATCTTTCTGATTACCACTGGTTGAGAATGATGTATCGTGTGTAATAAACTGTGTATCCGGTGTGATAGCCATTTGTGCTGCAGTGTGGGTTCTTGTGTGAACTCCCGGATTACCACTGGTTTTGAATGTATCCGAGGTGATCCCCATTCGTGCTGAAGTGTGGGTTTTCGTGTGAACTTTCAGGTTACCACTGGTTGTGAATGCCTTTTCACACAGTTTGCACTTGAAGGGTCTGGCGCCAGAGTGGCTCCTCTTGTGTATTGCCAGGTTTCCGGCTTGTGCGAAGCACTTGTGACACTGATCACACTTGAAGGGTCTCTCTCCTGTGTGTGTCCGCAGGTGTATCTTAAGAGAGGCAGGATCTATAAATGCCCTGTCACACTGGTTACAGTGAAAGGGTCTCTCTCCTGTGTGAGTCCTGAGATGTATTTTGAGAGACATTTGCTGGGAGAATATCTTTGGACAGATGCTACACCTATAAGGGCTTTGCCCCGTGTGCTGGTGCTTGTGGGAGGATAGGTCGGAGGACTGCGCGAAGGACTTGCCACACTCGTCACATTGAAACGGTCTCTCCCCAGTATGGACCCTTGAATGCTTTTTAAGTCCAGACAACTCTCGGAACGCCTTTACACAATGGTCACATTGATATGGTTTTTCTCCTGTATGTTTCCCCCTATGGGCCGCTAAGTTCCAGGCCTGTCTGAATGACATATAGCAGATTTCACACTTGAATGGTTTGTCACCAGTGTGGCCCAGGGTATGACGATTAAGGTGTGACTTGCATTTAAATGATTTCTCACAGAACTCACACTTGTACGGTCTCTCCTCGCTATGGAATCGCTGATGAGACTCCAGTAGTCTCTGACTTTCATAGAACTTGCCACACACGTCACAACCGTACAGCGTATCGATAACATTACGATGTACACCTGAAGTGTTGACAGGCTCCTCTTCTGTGTCTGAGATTGTGTTTGGGTTGACCATGTGGATGATGTTTGTGCCATCGCCCCCGATCCACTCCGCCATCTTGGCATACCTCCCTTCTGATTCAGCTGCGGCCCTCTCTTCACAGTCCACAACCCAAACAAAAGGCTGCTGCCTGATAGAGGTCTCAGCTGCCCCCTCTGTTGCATTATAACTTCTCACAGTGCCTTCATCTGAGGCAACTTCTGCATCCCCTCTCACTGTGTCATTGGCTTTAGAGATTAGAGTTGGTGAGGCAACTTCTGCATCCCCTCTCACTGTGTTGTTAGCTTTGGAGAATGGTATTGCTGAGGCAAATTCTCTATCCCCTCTCACTGTGTCTTTAGCTTTAGAGATTGGAGTTGGTGAGGCAAATTCTCCATCCCATCTCACCGTGTTGTTAAATGTAGAGGCTGGTGATGCTGAGGCAACTTCTCCATCACTTATAGACACCTCTTTCTTAATACAAACACCAGCCTTTAAATCAGAGAAAGATTCGGTTTCCATTATATTATGATATCTGTCACCGCCCTTGTAGCTTTTAAACCTTTTAAAAATGCTGGGTCTGTTATCATTTGAAGAGACTATTCCTGGTGATGCTGAGGCATCTTCTCCGTCCCAGCTCACCGTGTCTTTAGCTGTAGAGATTGCAGTTGCTGAGGAATCTTCTGCATCACTTGTAGACATCGCTTCCTTAACATAACCGCTCACTGTGTCTTTAGCTGTAGAGATTGCAGTTGCTGAGGAGTCTTCTGCATCACTTGTAGACATCGCTTCCTTAACATAACCGCTCACTGTGTCTTTAGCTGTAGAGATTGCAGTTGCTGAGGCATCTTCTCCATCACTTGTAGACATCGCTTCCTTAACATAACCGCTCACTGTGTCTTTAGCTGTAGAGATTGCAGTTGCTGAGGAATCTTCTGCATCACTTGTAGACATCGCTTCCTTAACATAACCTCTCACCGTGTCTTTAGCTGTAGAGATTGCAGTTGCTGAGGAATCTTCTGCATCACTTGTAGACATCGCTTCCTTAACATAACCTCTCACCGTGTCTTTAGCTGAGGCATCTTCTTCATCCCCTCTCACCGTGTCTTTAGCTGTAGAGATTGCAGTTGCTGAGGAATCTTCTGCATCACTTGTAGACATCGCTTCCTTAACATAACCGCTCACCGTGTCTTTAGCTGAAGAGATTGCAGTTGCTGAGGAATCTTCTGCATCACTTGTAGACATCGCTTCCTTAACATAACCTCTCACCGTGTCTTTAGCTGAGGCATCTTCTTCATCCCCTCTCACCGTGTCTTTAGCTGTAGAGATTGCAGTTGCTGAGGAATCTTCTGCATCACTTGTAGACATCGCTTCCTTAACATAACCGCTCACCGTGTCTTTAGCTGAAGAGATTGCAGTTGCTGAGGAATCTTCTGCATCACTTGTAGACATCGCTTCCTTAACATAACCGCTCACCGTGTCTTTAGCTGAAGAGATTGCAGTTGCTGAGGCATCTTCTCCATCACTTGTAGACATCGCTTCCTTAACATAACCTCTCACCGTGTCTTTAGCTGAGGCATCTTCTTCATCCCCTCTCACCGTGTCTTTAGCTGTAGAGATTGCAGTTGCTGAGGAATCTTCTGCATCACTTGTAGACATCGCTTCCTTAACATAACCGCTCACCGTGTCTTTAGCTGAAGAGATTGCAGTTGCTGAGGAATCTTCTGCATCACTTGTAGACATCGCTTCCTTAACATAACCGCTCACCGTGTCTTTAGCTGTAGAGATTGCAGTTGCTGAGGAATCTTCTGCATCACTTGTAGACATCGCTTCCTTAACATAACCGCTCACCGTGTCTTTAGCTGAAGAGATTGCAGTTGCTGAGGCATCTTCTCCATCACTTATAGACATCTCTTCCTTAACATAACCTCTCACCGTGTCTTTAGCTGAAGAGATTGCAGTTGCTGAGGAATCTTCTGCATCACTTGTAGACATCGCTTCCTTAACATAACCGCTCACTGTG
The DNA here is from genome assembly GCA_963942565.1 of Maea johnstoni. NCBI lineage: Eukaryota > Metazoa > Annelida > Polychaeta > Spionida > Magelonidae > Maea > Maea johnstoni. Next base: position 45,810,468 of record OZ012690.1, on the reverse strand, counting down.
TCTTTAGCTGTAGAGATTGCAGTTGCTGAGGAATCTTCTGCATCACTTATAGACATCTCTTCCTTAACATAACCTCTCACCGTATCTTTAGCTGTAGAGGCTGGTGATGCTGAGGTAACTTCTGCATCGCTAGTAGACATCTCTTCCTTAATACAACCACCAGCCTTTAAATCTGGGGAAGATTCGGTTTCCATTGAACCATGATATCTGTGACCTTCCTTGTATCTTTTCAACATCTTGGAAATGCTGTATTTGTTATCACATGAAGAGACTATTCCTGTTGTCCCATTATTCCTGGTATTCCATGGTCCACACTAGTTACTAGTGCTGGGTCAATAGTGCATGGTCCTGCCTGCTGTCATTCTTTTTCAAGCAAAACCTTCTAATTTATGATAACCTGTATTGCATTTACATCAATACACGTATTTTCAAGGCAATTATCCGATCTTGACAGTTCAGCGAGAGTTTCTTAAAGCGGATGTCTTACCAATGTTGAAACACAAAATCCCATATTCATTTATCTCTTCCAGACTTCCTCTCTGCTTTTGGCTTTGTTAAGGTTAAAGGTATC
>OZ012690.1:45714496-45806996 GCA_963942565.1 Maea johnstoni | reverse complement strand
ACCTGGAAATGTAGGTCTTTGACTCAATATGGAAAGGTTGCTGTAATAAAAAGTCTTATGGCTCTGCCATGCCCAAGTACAAACTTTAAACAAACAACAGAAGGCTCTGTTGCAGATTACCTATGGAAAAAGAAATAATAGAGGCAGAGATTTATAAGGAAGGAGGACTTAAAATGTACAATTTATTTAGATTCTCTCAAACATTAAAAATTTTATGGCTGAGAAGATTAACTTCTACATGTAGTAATGGAAGCTGGACAACTATACCGAAACTATTTGGGGTCAGTCAATGGTTCTTTTTTGGAGATTCATTTGTTAATAATTTGTTGAAAAAATCAAACACCTTTTTGGAAGTGTGGTTGAATCCATAGTATATATAACATCCAACGTCTCCCCTAGGGATATAGAGGTTTTATAGCAAAATGTGTGACCTAAAGAATGTAAAATGGGTGAAAAACGGGGTATATTTGATGTCAGATATATGTATTAATAGAAAATCTGGAGATAGCCAAACAGAACTTGAAGAAAGATTTGCTTTCATAACAAATTTTCTAGAATATGGAAAATTTTAAATACCATGTGAAAAAAATATCTGAAAGGTTCTTTACCAACAAATGTTACTTCATTTAAGAAAGAGATTTGGACCAGTTAACACATTTTTAATCAGGTATTCAATATTGATTCAAAGGGGGCTAATAAGTTATATAAAATTATAAATAGCAACAAAGATAACATAATATCTGATATCATTGATAAAAGGGAAGACATAACTGGACAAAGCTTTACAAATGGGGAACTACAAAATGCCTTTATTCTAAATCACATAACAAATGTCAATATGTATATATCCATAGCGGCGATGATAGCGCACACTTTAGAATTTTACATTACATAATTGCTACACAATCTTAACTGTGTAAGATGAAAAATATGTCCGATGATAGATTTATATATTGTAAACAAGAAGATACTCTTGAACATTTATCATAAGAATGTGAGAAATCGGCTTCGTTATGGAAAGAAGTTCATGAATGGATCAAGAGAATTTGGCAGCTATGGTCATTATACTTGGAGAGGTAAATATGAAATACAAACTGATCGACATCATAATTATGGCAACAGAGATGATTATCTATTCAAATTGAAATAGAACCACGAAATTACAATTGAAACATGTAAAGCTTGTCATGGAACACCTTTTTCAAATAGAAAAATATTGGGCAGAGACTAATTCTGAATCCTTTTATGTGTATGGCATCCAATATATGATGAAATGATTAACCTCAAACCGTAGCCAGTACACAACTCATATACATGTGTATGTCCTTGTTGAATACATTTTTTCAAAGATGTCATCGTGATTTTTCATACTTCATGATCAGCATGGTTATGATATGTACCGTCCATATTTTACATTTGTAACTCTGTTGGTCTGCTTGGACAAATATGACAATCAAAAAATGATTTCAAATTTAAAAAAGAATTACACATAATTTGCATTATTGAATAAAAAATTGTTGTGGAAAGATAACTGTACATACTGTTGTAACCTTACATGTTTGCTTTGTGAATCAAAAAATGTAAAAATGAAATTCAAATATTCAAATTTTCACTGGTCACCTTCACGAGAAACAAAACCTTTGACAGACCAGAGGCCACCTAGCTCAAATGACAAACGTCAGAAAAGGCCAGACCAAGCTAGTAGAGATATTGGTAGTTACAGTGTTGTATATTTATAGTATTTCAAAAGTATTTAGCATAATCATATTATCTTAACATGGGTATATACAAACATAATAACAATGGTTCATAGTCTGCCATGAGTGGTATATGGCATTGGTTATATATATATATAACTGCCTGTCGTCTCTGACCACTACCTGGGTTTGAATCTTGCTCAAGACATGTCAGAAAGTTGCCAGTGACAGTTTTCCCTGGGTACTCCGGTTTCCTCTAATATTTACAACTGGCTAGTAACAATCTAGCCTTAATGCATGGCAGAAAAATGATAAACAAAATTCCAAATTAAAAAAAATATGAATAAATGAAATTTAAAAAAATGATAAAAAAAACTATAAAACATACATTACTGTTTACACGGTTACACCTGTTGTTAAGTATCATTAAATTGTATCATGTTCTAATTTGAAGTCAAGCTGATAAGTTAATATAGGGCTAGCACACTTTAAGTACATGTAACTCTAATACTACTAGTACAGCATATCTATTCTGTTATTGTTTGAGCACACTAATACAAGATGAAACACCTTAAATACCTTATTGTATTTAAATAATATATTGTTCAATGTTCTTATAACTTGCTTACAGTCAATACAATTACATACCTAACTACATACAATGGACTGCATCCTCCTTTTAATATACAATGTAAAAGGAAAATGATAAAAGGTTATAGAGGGAAGTAGAAACTGAACTCATTCAGAAGAGGTCCCTGCAGTCTTAGATGAATAGACACATGGATCCGTTACCACAGGACCTATTACAAAGTCCTGGTCCCTGGACACACATCTCGCCGACTCTAGTGTCAGTATGACGTCACTAGGAAACAAAGACCAATGAGTGCTCTGGTATCATTTATGTTACAGAGTACGTTGAGCATCAACGTGAGTAGAACGCATCTCCGAGCTGTTCTTGTTAACATCAGGGCTGTTAAGCGAGACCGGCTGCACTGCTGGTTGCGTATCTGGTGGGACCGCCGTTGGTGCTGCAGTGTGGGTTTTTGTATCATTATGAACTTTCAGATTACCACTGGTTGTGAATGTATCGTGCCTATCTGGTGGGTGGATGGCCATTCGTGCTGCAGGGTGTGTTTTTGTGTGACCTTTCAGATTACCACTGGTTGTGAATGTATCGTGCGTATCCGGTGTCATCGCCATTCGTGCTGCAGTGTGAGTGTTTGTATAATCTTTCAGATTACCACTGGTTGTGAATGTATCGTGCGTATCTGGTGGGTGGATCGCCATTTGTGCTGCAGTGTGGGTGTTTGTGTAATCTTTCAGATTACCACCGGTTGTGAATGTATCGTGCCTATCCAGTGGGTGGATGGCCATTTGTGCCGCAGTGTGGGTTTTTGTGTGACCTTTCTGATTATCACTGGTTGTGAATGTATCGTGCATATCCAGTGGGATCGCCATTCGTGCTGCGGCGTGGGTGTTAGTATGAACTTTCAGATTACCACTGGTTGTGAATGTATTGTGCATATCTGGAGTGATCGCCATTTGTGCTGCAGTGTGTGTGTTTCTTGTGTGAACTTTCAGATTACCACTCATTGTGAATGTAACATGCGTATCTGGTGTGATCGCCAATTGTGCAGCAGTGTGGGTGTTTGTGTGATCTTTCTGATTACCACTGGTTGAGAATGATGTATCGTGTGTATCCGGTGTGATAGCCATTTGTGCTGCAGTGTGGGTTCTTGTGTGAACTCCCGGATTACCACTGGTTTTCAATGTATCCGAGGTGATCGCCATTCGTGCTGAAGTGTGGGTTTTCGTGTGAACTTTCAGATTACCACTGGTTGTGAATGCCTTTTCACACAGTTTGCACTTGAAGGGTCTGGCGCCAGAGTGGCTCCTCTTGTGTATTGCCAGGTTTCCGGCTTGTGCGAAGCACTTGTGACACTGATCACACTTGAAGGGTCTCTCTCCTGTGTGTGTCCGCAGGTGTATCTTAAGAGAGGCAGGATCTATAAATGCCCTGTCACACTGGTTACAGTGAAAGGGTCTCTCTCCTGTGTGAGTCCTGAGATGTATTTTGAGAGACATTTGCTGGGAGAATATCTTTGGACAGATGCTGCACCTATAAGGGCTTTGCCCCGTGTGCTGATGCTTGTGGGAGGATAAGTCGGAGGACTGCGCGAAGGACTTGCCACACTCGTCACATTGAAACGGTCTCTCCCCAGTATGGACCCTTGAATGCTTTTTAAGTCCAGACAACTCTCGGAACGTCTTTACACAATGGTCACATTTATATGGTTTTTCTCCTGTATGTTTCCCTCTATGGGCAGCCAAGTTCCAGGCCTGTCTGAATGACATATAGCAGATTTCACACTTGAATGGTTTGTCACCAGTGTGGCCCAGGGTATGACGATTAAGATGTGACTTGCATTTAAATGATTTCTCACAGAACTCACACTTGTACGGTCTCTCCTCGCTATGGAATCGCTGATGAGACTCCAGTAGTCTCTGACTTTCATAGAACTTGCCACACACGTCACAACCGTACAGCGTATCGATAACATTACGATGTACACCTGAAGTGTTGACACTGACAGGCTCCCCTTCTGTGTCTGAGATTGTGTTTGGGTTGACCATGTGGATGATGTTTGTGCCATCGCCCCCGATCCACTCTGCCATCTTGGCATACCTCCCCTCTGATTCAGCTGCGGCCCTCTCTTCACAGTCAACAACCCAAACAAAAGGCTGCTGCCTGATAGAGGTCTCAGCTGTCCCCTCTGTTGCATTATAACTTCTCACAGTGTCTTCATCTGAGGCAACTTCTGCATCTCCTCTCACCGTGTCATTGGCTTTAGAGATTGTAGTTGGTGAGGCAACTTCTGCATCCCCTCCCACTGTGTTGTTAGCTTTGGAGAATGGTATTGCTGAGGCAAATTCTCTATCCCCTCTCACTGTGTCTTTAGCTTTAGAGATTGGAGTTGGTGAGGCAAATTCTCCATCCCATCTCACCGTGTTGTTAAATGTAGAGGCTGGTGATGCTGAGGCAACTTCTCCATCACTTATAGACACTTCTTTCTTAATACAACCACCAGCCTTTAAATCCGAGGTAGATTCGGTTTCCATTATATTATGATATCTGTCACCGCCCTTGTAGCTTTTAAACCTTTTAAAAATGCTGGGTCTGTTATCATTTGAAGAGACTATTCCTGGTGATGCTGAGGCATCTTCTCCGTCCCTGCTCACTGTGTCTTTAGCTGTAGGGATTGCAGTTGCTGAGGAATCTTCTGCATCACTTGTAGACATCGCTTCCTTAACATAACCTCTCACCGTGTCTTTTGCAGAGGCATCTACTTCATCCCCTCTCACCGTGTCTTTAGCTGAAGAGATTGCAGTTGCTGAGGAATCTTCTGCATCACTTGTAGACATCGCTTCCTTAACATAACCGCTCACTGTGTCTTTAGCTGTAGAGATTGCAGTGGCTGAGGCAACTTCTGCATCACTTGTAGACACCGCTTCCTTAACATAACCTCTCACCGCCGTGTCTTTAGCTGAGGCATCTTCTTCATCCCCTCTCACCGTGTCTTTAGCTGAAGAGATTGGAGTTGCTGCGGCATCTTCTCCATCACTTATAGACATCTCTTCCTTAACATAACCTCTCACCGTATCTTTAGCTGTTGAGGCTGGTGATGCTGAGGTAACTTCTGCATCGCTAGTAGACATATCTTCCTTAATACAACCACCAGCCTTTAAATCTGGGGAAGATTCGGTTTCCATTGAACCATGATATCTGTGACCGTCCTTGTATCTTTTCAACATCTTGGAAATGCTGTATTTGTTATCACATGAAGAAACTATTCCTGTTGTCCCATTATTCCTGGTATTCCATCGTCCACACTAGTTACTAGTGCTGGGTCAATAGTGCATGGTCCTGCCTGCTGTCATTCTTTTTCAAGCAAAACCTTCTAATTTATGATAACCTGTATTGCATTTACATCAATACACGTATTTTCAAGGCAATTACCCGATCTTGACAGTTCAGCGAGAGTCTCTTAAAGCGGATGTCTCAACAATGTTGAAACACAAAATCCCATATTCATATACACAGATACATGTATCTCTTCCAGACTTCCTCTCTGCTTTTGGCTTTGTTAAGCTTAAGGTTAAAGGTATCTTAAGTTATGGCAAGAAAATCATTCCAAATTGTCACGAATAGAGGCTTTTATCCGGTCTAATGTTGCTTTCAATCCGGCCTCCTGTTTTCTTCAACTTCCAATTCCCTGTTGCAAGCACTAGATTAGCAGAGTAGACGTTAAAACAGGATTAACTTAATCCAAAATGTTCTAAAAATATCCGCCACCGGCACAGCACAGAAATCTTCTCATTTGTAAGGAATCCTCTGATTGGTGCATGCAAGGGAATCCCTCGCGTGACGTCATGTGCGGGGATTTCCTTGTATTAACCAATCAGAATAGCCGAACCAGCTTACTGAGAGGTCCGCCCCCTAACGTACAGTTGCATGCTTGAGGGATTACCCTGAAAGGCGACTTGAGGGAAAAGAAGTGGGACACGATGGATTTAGAGGGGATCGCTAGTCAAGCGAAAAAAGTGTGTCGCATAGCGAAGGTCAATTGAATACTTTAGGTAGTCATTGGAAGTAAAGTTGGTAAGTGCCCCTTTTCTTGTTTGTAGTGCAAGTTGTTTTTGATGTTGCATCATACAGTTTATACACTGTCCTGGTAAGGTCAAAGTTTCATAACTGAGTTGTCCATAAGTTATAGCCATATGGCACAGTGGGTGTTTCTTTTAGTTATATTGGTTGTTATTGTGGTTGTCATGTAGAGGTCGAGACTCCAGTTTTCTGGCAGGATGTATTAGAGTCAGTGCTTGGTTGGCAGATTTGACCCTTCTAGTCATTGCAGGTGTATATGTTATGTACATGTAAATGCAGCAGTTCAGTACATGACATTCCCACCATCACCACTGACACTAGACACTTACCAATTAACAGTTGCTCACCTCTATCTCAGCTTTACTACTAAGTGCTAACAGGAGATGAACAGGAAAATTGTTTAGGAAACTACTCAAGACAGGCGATTTTGATTAGGTGAGAAAGGAATGAAGAAGGGGTGGGGGGGGGGGGGGGGGGGTTAAGTAAAGGAAATAGTTACATCATATTGTGTCTTATTAAGATGATTTTTGGTGATGTTGTCAGATCTTGATAATGAGGCATATTGCTTCAAAGACCCAACTGCCCCAGTGGTAAGTTTACTCTAGCAATATGTTATTTTTGTCTCTTAGTGATGTATATTTTTGGGGTGACATTGCATCATGATAGTTGTTGCTGCCCAGGAGAGAGAGAGAGAGAGAGAGAGAGAGAGAGAGAGGGGGGGGGGGGGGGGGTGATATTGCATCATGATTTGTTGTATATTCATACTGAGGTGTAAATAACCATAAATGGAGTGGTTACTCTGGGAATGATAGCATTGTGAACAGTTAAGTTGTATATTGGTGGGTGAACCTTGAGCACAATGAATTTTTTCGACCACGAGGAAAAAGCATGAAGTCTGCAGAGTGAATTGGTCAGGTAGAGTGGAATGAATTTATAGCACATTACTAACATAATCTGTTGACATTTGCCCCATAGCAAAACAGAGGTCAACTACATCCACTGACATAGTGAATTTATGTAAGTGCGAGTGTATTATTGATGAGGGTAATATTACAAATAGAAAATGTCATTTGGTGTCATATTTTTCGTGGATTCAGTCATTCAGATCAAGCCAGCTGGCTTTGTTAGGAAACCCTACAGAGTCGAAGACTGGTGCAGCTGCATCTAGCACACAAACGCCTCGTGAACGTAAACCTGTGTACCTTATCATAGTAGTTAATGAAATCTTATATGGCCAGGCTATAGAAATAGTTTTGGGCCTCCCAGCATCTATATTGGAGGATTAGGAATCCACTTGCCATTCTGAGCAAATTGATGCTAGAATTCACTTGCCTGGTGGTAAATTTGCATTTGCCTCTCAAAAACTAAAAGAAAGATTAAATAGCTATTAAAGTGAAAAAAGAATATATTTTATTTTTTCCATTTCCCAAGCCTGTGTGAATATAAAAAATCAAATTCATTTATGAATGTTTTTCATTTGCATACACTTCATCATTAAATCATAGGAAAGCTTTTAGAATTTCAACTTGCCACATCGAGCAACAGGGCCAGAAAATTATGCTTTATACTTTCCATGTCACGTGGTGAAGCACCTATGTTGGTGCCTTAATGATGCATTTGTATATTCTCAGGATGTCTGCACCCCACAACCAATACCAAGAGGGGTCACTGAACATACCCAAGATGGCTGAAGGTATCTCAACACATCCACATCACTCCGTGGCTTCCTTGGAAACCAACATGGCGCACGTGTCAGTAGGAGTTCCGCCAGTCACTCTCGTGCCAGACACGGAACCGGCGTTATCTACGGGAAAAACTGACATCATCGATGCTGCCATCGACTTCACAGGAGGAATTGTGGGTAGGTTACAGTGTGACATTCATAGTTGTCACTTGTCAGACTATGTGTTAATTTCAGGTGCAAATGGTTCAAGAAAACTACATACCTGTAATTAAGGCCAAGAAAAAGATATTGTTTGTTTCCTGTAACGGTCTGAAAAAAATTAGGGAAGGTAGGTCGGTAAAAATATTTTTTTTGCATTATTTTTTTGGTCAAAAATGTGTTTTATGCATTGGCTGCAGGTCAATTAATACAACATCATGTAATCTCATATAAGCAACATACAGCCTACATATGCTAGGGATGTCGGATTAGACTCTCTAAGCCCCTACTCAAGCACCCTAACCCATTAATGCTCACAGCATCCAAATGCAACTTCACAACTTTGATGAAATCTTGCAGGCAAAAGTATGGTATTGAAGATATTTGATAGAGAAATTTTGATCTGGAAATTATCAACTACTATCCTTCAAATATTTTGTAAAATCATTTTTAATTCCAATATTATTGTAAAGAGTATGAGATACCCAGACAACGAATTTCTGGAGGAGCTTTTAGAAGCAATAATGGGTTCAGACTTTTCTTGATGGGATGAGGAGTGTTTGATGAGTTAATGGGTGGAATTCTGTTAAGCCCTCACATCTGACCAGGCTGGGTTAAAATGTTGATTCTCTTGCTATGAATCATCACTTCTCTGTAATTTAGCTTAAACCAATAAGGTATTTCTATTTCATTGTTAAAACTAACCCCACTCTTGCAATCTTAGATGAATAATAGAATGGATATGTAGCGAGAGACCAAATACTATATGGGCTATAATGAAGACCTGGTTATCACAGGGGTCTCAAATCTGGCAGGTGTTATGTCCCTAGGAGACAAAGATCAATGAGGGTTCTGGTATCATTAACATTACAGAGAAAGCTGCGCATTGACATGCGCAGAACGTAACTTCTTGGCTGTTCGCCGGTGCCTGGTTGTTTAGGTTGACCAACTGGTTTCATATCCACCTGTTTTTATTCATCTAAGATGCAATATAAACCCCCTATACAGAAACCCAGGACAATCTCTTGATGAACTTAAGTATGGATGTGATAATCGTTATTTTCCTAATACTATTTCAGGTGCCACAGCCTCAGTCTATATTGGTCAACCCTTAGATACGGTGAAGGTCAAGATGCAGACTTTCCCGGAGTTGTACAGTAACGCTGGCCGTTGCTTCTTCAATACGCTGAAACAGGAGGGGGTATGGCGGGGACTTTATGCCGGAACAGTGCCGTCCCTCGCAGCCCAGGTAGCTGAGAACTCTGTCCTCTTTTGTGCCTATGGACTCTGCCAGAAGGCCGTGGCCAAGATGTCTGGCTGTAACAGCATACAGGACCTCAATGTGTTTCAGAATGCCTCGTCAGGATTCATTGCGGCGTTTTTTTCATCGATTGTGTTGTGTCCGACTGAACTAGTGAAGTGTAAGCTTCAGGCCATGAGGGAGATGAAGACGAGCGGTCAGTTGGCATCAGCAGCCGCAGCATCGGAGGGGCATATGTAAGTACTGTATTTGTCTTAATAAGCACACAAACCCCAAATAACCACACCCTTTTTTCTGAAAAATGTTGGAATGGGCAAGCCAGTGAACATTATTTTCTGACTTTCTGAACTTATCCCACCCATTCCCACATATGCAAATGTGTCCAAATTTTTTCCTGTCTTGCTGTGAGAAAGTTGCCAGTGACTTGGGGTAAGTTGGTTGTTTTCCCTCAGGTATTCTGGCTTCCTCCATCATTTTGTCGCGACAGAAAAATAGTTAGTGAATTGATAGTGAATCTAATCCAATTAAAAATTTAAAATCCTGAAAAGCTGACCAGTATGGAATCTTCACAGTGAAATATAATAACTCTATTTTCCCATATTTCCAGAGGGCCTGTGGCGCTGACTCGGCAGATCCTGAGGGCTGAGGGGACACGTGGCTTGTTCCATGGTTTCACGGCGACGCTCGCCAGGGAGATGCCGGGGTATTTCTTCTTCTTCGGCGGCTATGAGGCGAGTCGTGCTCTGATGACAAAGCCAGGACAGTCCAAAGATGACTTGGGTGAGATTTTTAGTGTACTTCAAATAATGCAATATACAACCTAATTATTAATTATACCTCAGATTTTTGCCAAGTAATAAAAGTTCTGTATTGAGATTTTACAGTTCTTATCATCTCTATAATGTCATCAAAAAAGAGGGGAAATGTCTTATTTTATTGACAAACTAAAGTCTCATTCCACTGTTATTCCTTTATGAGAACTGCTTTAAAAATAACACCAACAATTCTTTTATTATTGCAGGGTATTAGTTATAACTCCGTTTCCTTTCATTTTGTTGAATTTAAATGGTTTGTGCAATAAAGTTAACTTTCATTATTTATCATAAATGATAAATTTGAGTAAGAGAACATCATTAAGATGTATATGATAATTGTATAGTATGAATTATGTCTACCTATGAAAAAATCCATTTGTATTGCTTATCCAGCTATGATAAAATGTACGCTGATTTTTAACAGGACCATTTAAAACGATCATCTGTGGCGGCATTGGTGGTGTTGCATTGTGGGTAGCTATCTTTCCCGCGGACGTTGTCAAGTCCCGCCAGCAGGTGTCGTCCAGTGGAGGGTCATTCCTAGGCTTATTAATGCAAATCTACAGGCATGAAGGTAAGGCTGGATATATTGACCAATTACTGCACAGAGGTCCCCGTAACTAACATGTGTCACTTGAATCTTTTGAAATTAAATAAAAAAGTTGAAAAATGTAGAGAGTAGCGAGATTTTTCTGACAGCCTATTCTCAATATGATCATATCAATACTAGTCTGTGAATTAATAGTACTTGCACATCAAATCAACTTTTTTTCTTTTCTTTTTGGAGTCTGACAGGATTTTTTTTTACAAAAAAAGCTTGTAAGACAAGTAATTAAATTGGAGTTGCCTAGCATACAAAAAATGTGAGAAAATTAACACAGTATGCAGTATTGTATTAGTGGTTGGAAATGATCACTTGACCTCCATGAAGGGCAGTGGGTAAAAGAAAAAAAGCATTTCTAATCTCTTCATTGTCTTTTCTTACTGATTATTCTTGGGTGTTACTTATGTTGGTCATTCTCTCTTTGCAGGTATCAGGGCTCTCTACAAGGGACTCGGACCCTCAGTCCTCAGGACCTTCCCTGCCACTGGTGGACTGTTCCTGGCCTATGAAACAACCAAGAAAGTCCTCAAGAACCACCTACACGATTAGGGACCAAGATCCTTTTGGAACATCGTTACCTTATTAACACATTTATGCTCACAGCGGCCAAAAGACAGCCAGACAAATTTGATGAAATCTTTAAAGCAGAAACATAGTTTAAAAATCATATGGATGAGAAAAGTTTATAAGAGCACTACAAACAACTCTCCTTCAAATATTTTCCGAAAACAATTTTCAATTCTGAAGTTATTGTCAAAAGTATTGCAGATCCAGACGACAATGACCAGATGAGCTCCTAGGCATGAAAGGGTTAGGTTAGACCATGTAGCAATCATACTGTAAGGAAGAATTGTTCATTTTTTTTTTACATATCTCAGACAGAAACCTGGGGAGCTATTTAATCAAATTAATGCTCAAGAGTTCCTTCAGCAATTGTCGTCTGGATTTAAGATACTTTTGCCAATAACCTTTAAAATGACAGTTATTTTACAAACTATTTGAAGGAGAGTTGTTGGTAATGTCCCGAAGAATATTTCTACATCAAATATTTTCATGACTGTCCCTTTGCCTGCGAGATTTCATCAAAATTGTCAGGCTGCCTTTGACCACTGTGAGCACTGGGTTAACCAATTAGCATCTGGAGCGTACTCTTAGTCTGATACGTAATAAAAGATTTTTAAAACAAAGCAATATTTCGAGAAATGTTTGACCGAATATTGTTGATCTTGATGGGTTTGAAAATCACTCTTCATTTATTTTTTCTAATGTTGCTGTTTTTGAATAGCTATGCTCAAAGTTGTCAGATCACGTGTGCACTCCAGATGCAAAAAGGTTTAAAAGAGATAGTCATTTCTTATCCAGATGACAATTGATGGCTTTGTGTTGATGACAATTTTGTTTGATTAAACTATGTCATATCAGGATTGCGTTAGTGGTCAGAGACAACAAATAAAAAAAGTTGTAATGAAGATATTTTGGAAACAACATTTGCTTTTCATTTTATTGCTGTGGGCAATTTTATGATATTTTTTCATGATAGCTCACTTTGTGATATAGTTTATGCACATTTGTTAAGGCACTTTGGCTCTGAGGAATTATTCCTAAAGATAAAGGCAACATAATCAGCATTATGAAGCCCTGTTCTGTCATAGAGAGTGGTAATTGGAGTGGTTATTGACATCTCTACCTCATACTGTCATTATAACCTTTATGAAAACATTCTTCAATGAAACAAAAGTTTGTATTTGATGAGATGGTTTATGTTTAATGACTGTTTGATGCTATTGTTTGTATATACTGACTAGTGTCATATCCCAAGGGTACTCATTTAGAGAAGTTCTCATGGAGGAATACATATCATTTCAAAGGGATAGATATTTAGGATGGAGTATTCATAGGCCACCCTTAACCTATAACAAACATTAACCTGCATATCATTATGAAAACCTGTATGAATACTATGTACTCAGAGAAAGTCTGATGCAAGGTGATAGGAGTGGAGATGAAAGGAGTGGAAAGTAATTTAAAATTAGTGGCGCTGGGCAATATAGCGTGCAAAGGCAAATGTGGTAGAGGGTAGACCGGGCCCCAAAATAGGGAGGCCGGCGCACAGACCCATGTCTCAAGGTGTAGTTATTGTTATGGCCAATACTCAGCTATAATTTCAACATCAGCGCTGACTCCGAGTCGACTGACACGTGACAAGATGGAAGGTCGTGACCTCTGCTGTAATTTGGTTTGACCTCTAACGACAATTGCTGGGATTGATCGGGTGTGAAAACATCCAAATAATATTCCCATACATAATGTTAATGCAGGGTTTACATATCACACCTGACTTTGGCTTTTGGCTGCTTTGTTTTAGAGATCAACTCGCTTCCAAAATCCAGTTATTTATGACAACACTACAGAACATTTCCTACCTATTAAAGCCATGCTATTGTGGCTGGAGTTGACTATCATTGTAATCTAGGGTTTTGTCTAGGCTTACAGTGTTAGAAAAACCAGGGAGATCGATGCAGTGAGGAGCCAATTATCATACAATCACATTAGGCTGCAAGTAGGGTATATCAGTGGATCTCCTGCGCTGATCTGTTCTCTTGGTCATGAGGCCAGATAGGCAGGGGAAGAATCCCTGTTATACTCGTCTCACAGAAAACACAAGGAATGATTCAGATTATTTAGGTAGAAGGTTGAGATTTTTATGTTTCCTTTAGTGTCCTAACCATTATGGAATGTGGGTTTTAGTATTGTGAACTTGTTTAACACCAAAGAGAAGCAGCACAAATCAAAGGATTAATTGTCTCTGGTACTCAAAGTACATTAGTTTCTTTTAAGGTGCACCTTTTGTTTTAGCCCATCTGGTCAATTTCAGATGGTTTTTGTACATATATTTTGCTGACTTTGCACTGGAAGATCTTTCTTGTATAATATATGTGCATTGTGATTACCATCACTTAGTGAATGCCACTAAGTTTGTACATGTATTAGAAAATATACATATTAATGCTTTACATGTATATTTCACTCAGTAAACCTTATCTAAAAGATCAGTTAATGAACCGACTTTGTTGATTTTGCAAAGAGAATTAAATTGAATTAAATTTCTTTTCTGAGATAAACTTATATATGCTTATTGAAATTATTGTAAGTAATAAATTCATCAAAATGCTTGAATTTCCTTATAAGATATTTGTTATTATATATGGAAAAGGAATTATAATAAGCTATGCATGTGAGCTCATAATAGTGCTTGAAATTCCTTTGGTTACATTTTGTTAAGTATGAATAAGAGATAGTATTAAGCAAAGTGTGGACTCATCAAAATGCTTGAATTTCCGTTTGTTATGTTTTGTTAAGAATGAATACGAGATGTTATCATCAGCTCCACTCTGATACTAGCAGCTGATTGGTCAATATCTTTGGTGTACAGGACTGTATTGCTGTACTAACATTGCTTTTCATTAATTGTCAACGTTAGTATCCAAATACATGCCGTCGCCATGGAAACGTAACTACTTTTTCACACGACAGATGGCACTTCTCTTGACGATGCGAAATAAGATAGCGGACATTGCTCCTCGCACCGCTAGGCTAGAAATTATTTTTTGGTGTTTAAGACACTATTTGCGCATTACAGTCTGTCAACATGGTGTATATATGGAAATAAAGATGGCAGAAAGTAATTAAGATGGTTTTAGGTTGGTATGTTGCACATTCGTATGAGAAATCATTGCCTTTCGATCGGCGTCATGTCTGACGGAAATCTCCATTGTTATATAGTCTGTCGGACTCAAGTTTGGCAACCGCTTTTTTCATTTTCTTAGCGACTAATCATTCGAGTTTGCCATCCAAACTTGGCAAACCTCTTTGGGAGCACTAAGTCTTGCATAGATGAACATACTTTTTGTCTCAACTCTGCAAAATGTTGATTTTGCCCATTAGGTCCCATTTTGAAATTTGCCCATTGCCAACAATACAAGTATGTCATTGTTTTTGCCTCATTTTGTATTGGCCAAATTAGCCACCAGCAGCATGCTCTGTGGCATGCCGGTGCAACAGTTGGTCACCCCTGAAGAGAGTGTATATAGCTCTACATCATACATGTGAACTCCCCAGAATGGTTGAGTTTCCTAATGTGGTATTGTGTATGAATGAGGGAATGTAATAAGTTGTGCATGCTAACTTACAGTGTATGAATATCTGTAGGTCATATTTTGTTAAGTATGATGGAATAAGGGAGTGTATATAACTAAGATTAAACTCACCAGAATGCTTGAATTTATGAGATCTCAACAAGTCTTCAGATTTCCTTAGGACAATATTAAGTTCAATATGAATAAGTTAGTGAATCCAGCTTTTCATAACATCTCACGCTAGAGCTTGGAGGATTTTTTATGAAGTATGGATGTCTAAGTGAAGTCTGTGAATCTCGGAGCATCTGGAGTTTTAGGGTGTTTTTGTAAGTGTGGATAAGGAAGTATATCTTAAGTATGTCTATGGTGATACATGTCATCTCGCCGCTTATGTCATATTTTTGAGTAGCAAGAACAAAAGCTCTGGTTCCAAATTATTCCCATATACTTAAATGTTGATAACGTTACTCAGATTTCAGTTACCTCAGACACTTTTTACCTGTATTTTAAGTTTAGGTATACAATCAATATCAATTTACCTGCCCTCAAATTGCTGTGTTGAAGATATGTTTGATATTTTACTTCTGACACTTTTCTTTAAACACGTGGGTTAAAATGCCATTTTGCATTATTTCCTCACTCAAACCTGAGGGTACTGGAATGCTTAGGCCCAATCAAAAGAGAGGTTTTTGACTCATACCAGTTATAACAATTTTATTGAACAATGTATGTTGTTCTTTATACTTCACCTAATGATTTTTTTTATCAAATTGTATTCATTTTAGGAAAAAATTCATATATGAATTTATGGATAATATTCCTTTTTTTTTCATTAATTTTTTCTTAGAAGCGAGATCATTTTTTTGTTATTTTTATTGCCATGTTATTGCCAGAGGTGAAATGCTATTTTGTCCTATTCTAGAGATCAAGTTGATTGATAGTGGAAAGTAGACTACTGGATACATGTACCTAATTACTCTAATTCTAACTGTAGGTATAATGCAATGTTAGCCAGTCAAATTAACCCATTCATGCCATTAGCTGTGTGGTATTTCTTGTACAAAGAGCAAGTTTTGTATTATAATTGTTCTCATTTATCTATAAAACAAGATCCTATGATAGATCTGTCTGTCTTTCTTGTTATTTTGAATACTCTTTAAACTACATGTATTTTGGTAATTGGGACATGCAGTCTTATCTACTCAAGATACCATCTGTTTCAAGAGGCCATCACCGAAGTCCATACAGAATTTAATAAAATTGGTTTCATGTATTTCAAGTGATTTCATTTTGGCCTTTCTTAGCAATTTTCCTTCAAATATTTATCTAATTTCTACTTAATTCTAAATTTATTTTCAAAGGCATCACAGATGCAGAAAACACTGTAGATGGAACCCAAAGCATCAATGGGTTAATTATCTTTGCATTAGACTAAACATTAAGGTTTGCGAGTATGTATGAATTAGTATTACTAATTAGCATCACATGATAATGGAGGATTGCTGGATATTGAAAAAATCTTTTTGTGTTGTATTTTATCCAGACTTTGATATAATCAGAGCACCAATATTTCATAAGAATACATTATTTTTTACTCACCTGTGGTGAAAGCATTTGATTGTTAGAGAACTAATCCTGTTTGTTATGTCAATAAAAAAGGGAATAAAATGGATTAATTCAAGTATTATCTAAGTCTTATATTTTTTCATTACTTCCACTCATCTGCATGAGTAAAAACCGTGATTATTTATGTTTTCATGCCTTTAATTCTACTTATTGGCTTAGAGCTGACCTACCAATTTCAATTAAGGTGATCTAAAGATTACAGGGCACTCCCTGTATATCTGGCAGCCATATAATTGTGAAAGGAGGCTAGGAGGCAGGTATATTATTGATATCCTATATAACCCTCATGCTGCTGGTGGCTAATTTTACAAATACAAAATGACACAAAAAAAGCTGAAAATGACATATGGGTACTCATCTGAGAGTATTCAGCGAAAGCTATCCAATGAATACTGACATGACAGGGTTTGGCCTTTTAAAAAAAATCTTTGCATTCCTGTTCTTTGGATGAAAGCAGAAGTAGCATTAGAAGGGGTAATGATAAAGTTGAGGATTATTGACCAATAAAGAAGACTTCCAAACTGAGAGGCCTTTTTGCCGATTTCTAGCTAATGCTCATGCCTATTACTTACATTACAACTGCATTAATCCTTTAACATCGCATTCATGTACATGTAGTTTACAAAGAGTATTTGAAAGATTATTACTCACAAAGGTCGACTAATTTCTGACAAGGGATGTTTAAGTGGAAAACAGCACCTTCTAAACAGATCAATTGGACTGCGAAGTACACTCCTTGGAAAACCAAAATATACCAGTACCTTCAATGAGGTGGTCTGAGCGAACACTTATTTTGGACTAAAACCTTAGATGACCAAACACAAATTCTTTTCTTCATCCAAGCTAAAACAAATAAAAAAGCCAAAGAAGATTGAGCATTGTAAGAAATATATTTCATCCATTTTTTGCAAAGTATAAAGAGATACATATAGTAAAATAAAGTATACTGTCTTTAACCACTGAATTACTTAATAATCATGGGGATATACATTTTTCCTCATTCATGCCCTTTGCATATAGAAGAAAGTTAATAAATATGCTAGTATTGTCTCCATTGGCAAAAAATTGTATGTTAGAATATAAAGAAATTACAATGGGGAAAGTCGCTTCTTCAAATTTGACATTTCAGATTAGATGTTTGACCATTTCAGGTTTACTGAACAAATCAATTAACAAAACCATAGTAAAGTAACTGCACAGCCATCGACTCGCTATGCTCTATACTGCCTTCAAAGTTCCAACACAATCAATACAATTAAGCAGGAGACATTCATTCAAAGTTACTTATACCTTTCCAATAATACCTAGATACATTAACAATGTCTGGTTGATACATGCCAAAAACAACTTAACAAAAAGTTGTAAGATTTTTTCCCCTCAAAAAGATACTGCAATGATTTAACAATTACTTTTAATTGGTGTATATGTGTATGATTTAGTTATTAATTTTGTATTGTTAGATACAGGGGAACTTGGATATGACAGACTCAATGGGACCAGGAAAATTGGTCCGCCATATGCAAAATCCGTCGTATACATATGACGAATACTTGATATGCAACTGACTTGGACCAAGCATATCGTCCGTCATATGCAAAGGTCCGTCGTACAGTGGTCCGTCATATCCAAGTTCACCTGTATAAGCAGCACTATCTGTATGATTAGTCATTCTTATCACATTCAAACAGTCACATGTATGCATTCTATTTACAGCAGCCTTTAATCATACATTTACTCTTACGGATCAGAAACTATATACAGATTCAAAACAAACAAACTATTTGCTTCAAAAACCCTCTGTTCCCCTTTGTAACCATTTCCTTCATTGCCATGATGGGTTGGGCAACCCTGAATAGGCAAAACAATAGAAAACCACTGCAGTCACGTTATAATACTGATCTGCTAAATCGTCTTGACACCTTCCCTGATATTTTGCCAGGTTGAATTTGCTCTCACTTTTGTCTAATAGATCACACTAGTTCAAGCAACTCTAACAATAGAGTTGCTTGAAGTAATGGTCAGACACAGCACTACGTACCAGTGCTAAGAGGTCATCGGTTACCTTCTCACAGCCCAAAATATTTTTGACATTTTGAAGACTAAACTTCTTAACCTGCTACCCTAGGTCAACCTCATTGAACCGTCTCAGTTGTGATGATGACAGCTATAATCCTAGGGGCCTGGCGATGCTTAACATTGTGGGGACTTTGCTCCAAAGGCTCTCTTTTGAAATCTTAATTTTTTCATAATAATTTCATGCTGTGCCCTCTTCACCTATAAAAAATATTCAAAGGCATATTTAAAATAAATAATAGCCAATGGATAGATGTTAATGGTAATTATAGTATATAAAACTCCTGAAAAAGCTGCTTTCAACTGGGCTTGAAGTTTTGCACACTATACAAAAACCCTGAAAAATGAACGACCGAAACCCTGGCAAATGGGTACTCATCTGAAAGCACTCAGCGAGAGCTATCTAATGAGTACTAACATGACAGGGTTTGGATGGTTATCAAAAAATCTTTGCGTCATTGTACATTAGACGAAAGTAGCCCCAGCATTGGAAGGGTTAACTATTTTTTCTTCAAAATAGCACACATGCATAAGCAATGGATAGACCAAATGTTGCGCACATACATTTTCAAACACAGTTCTTCAGTTATCTAATAAGCTTTGCCTAATGGCAGAGGAAGTCTGCCAACTTTCTAGTGTAGAGGTCAACCACAGACAACATTTTAAGATCTCCACCAGGGATGATCGAGAATATTTCCCATTCTTGTCCTGTTAACCCATTCATACTTGTGGTGCCTGACAAAACATAGTCATAAAACATTTGGAAAAATGTTAATCAATACCTTATTTACAAATCCTTTATCCCTTATATAGTCAATAGTCAATTATACCCTATCAATGAAAATACCACATGCCCTCATCTCCCAGTATGCATAGCCAGTGGCACATCTCACCAACAAATAGACAAAATGTCATTGCCGCTCTCAAAGACATGCCTTCTAGATCCACCCTTGATATTAAGATGGCAGAAGGGGAGATTTAAAAAATCCACTGGTGGGAAGAAGAGTCCGCTTTCGTTTTGATTTGTCGAAGGTTTTGATCCCACCCCCTGAAGAGCTCTCTACTGTTGGAGGCTGGAAGAGGCCCTTGGTGTCTCGGAAGTCCTCGATGCTGTCCCTCTCGGCGTTGAGCTCCGCGAGGACTCTCTTGGGTGACGGGCGACCGGTGGGAGTTGTGTCCATGGCCGTGCTGTCACAAGTGCTGCCGGACGGCGTCTCCAGTTGTCCAATATTGAACGTCGCGTTCAGGGAACTCACTGTACTCTGACCCTGAAAAAACAGAAATACAATAAGAATATGTCTGTTTTTAGCGTTACATATTAGTGCTACTAGAGGGCGCCACCAGGTGTCCAACATTGAACGTCGCGTTCAGCGAACTCATGGTACTCCGACCCTGGAAAAACAGAACTACATTAAGAACGTGTTTGCATTTAGTGTTAAATATAAAGTGCTACTGGGTGTGGCGTTGAACATGGCGTTCAGGTAACTAACTGTACTCTGACCCTGGAAAAACAGAAATACATTAAGAACGTGTTTGCTTTTAGTGTTATGTTACATAGAATTGCTACCAGAACCTACCAGAATTAATTTTGCACTATTTACCCAGAGTTTGTGCTCAGAATCAAAATGCTTTTCTCTCTCAGTTGTTATATCATTAATGCTTTAAGAGTTCCTCTAGATAACATCAGAATCTTATTTTGACAATAACTTTGAAAATGATTTGACAAAATATTTGAAGATAAGATTTTGGTTGTGCTCTAACTAACATGTCTTCTTCAACTATTTTGCTAATTATGCATTTGATTGAAAGACTACTTTTGGCCGCTGTGGGTATTAAAGGGTTAAACCCTGATTAACCAACAATATTCCCGACATAACAGAGGGCGCCAAAATCATCAACTTTTGTTGCCCAAAAATATTACAATTGCCAAATCCATTTCTATATCCTGCCTAAGACCCAGGAGGGTGCCAAAATCATCAATATAACTCCTAGTATCAGCACCATTCCTGACATAACAGAGGGTGGCAAGATCAACTTACATTCTCTAGGTCTGTGTCGCTCGTGGTGGATTGTGGCGTCTCCCTCTCCAAGTTGCTGCATACCATGGGATCGCACTTACAGTCTCCGCTGCACTTCAGAGCCCCCTTGTTACAGCTACAGCGCTTAGAAGAGCAATCTGTCTTGCAGCCACAGCCAGCAGTCAAGCTGGTACTCTGAAAAACAACAACAAACAGGTAAATTCATATGAACATAGCATAGATGTCCACCTGCGGAAAATATACATAATTAGTATGGTTGGTCACAGTCAAACAGGTAAAAAACTAGAGATTGGCACCTTTAAAATTTTACGATACGATATGATACAATATTTTTCATTAATAATAAGATATCTTAATGATATTTCAAACGATACATCCAGCCTCCCAGCGGCATTAACTTGTAAAATCTACCGCAGCCAACTTCAGAAATTTCATAAGTTAATAGCGAGCTGCCTTCTAGTGAAACATGCCTACCTTGGAAGACTGCCGCACCATTTTTCTTTTAGTGCGCTTCTGAAAGGGTGTAGGAATATACTCGTCGCCGCTGTCAATATAATCCTCCTCCTCATCTTCTAGCTCCTCATACTCCTCCTCATACACCTCCACTTTCTTCACCTGGAATAGATGTGAAGTGAAAATCATTTGTTCCTCATTTCTTTTCATGTGGAAAAAGTACAGTTTTTATCAAAAATAAACAAGCCCACACCCCCACCCGATGCCTAATACTAACACCAATGCAATCATCAAGAAATTTTATTCCAGTTTATACTTCTGATGCTCATTCACTAAATTGCAATAAAACCCCCAGTACGCTTCAAACTATCTATTAGATACAAATTTAGGTAACTAATTAGACTGTATAAATGGGTCCTTACAAATGAAACACTAATATTGGGTTCATTCAGAGCTGTTTTGGTATTGAAATTCATAAGTATCTGTGTTCGCAAGTGTTGCCGTGTGCTTTTAGATAGTTATCGAAATCAAGCCAAACGCAATGCTACGGTTGATTCAAATTTTCATAGCATTATGTCCTAGTTTTTCAAGTCTATATCTAGAATTTGGTCTTATGTTAACATTACTTGACTGCTTGTCCAGCAAGAAAAAATGTACTGATTGATGAATCATCTCATAATGTAAGAAAGCGTACCTTTTTCTTGGGTTTGGGGCTGGCGAAGGGTGAGCCCTCGGGTATGATGTTAGGCAGGAGGGAGACATCTCGGTGACCTTTATATCTCGCCAAGGTCAACTCCTGAAACACAAGATCATGAAACATTATAATATAAAACACATACTCTGGGGATATCTCTGAAGATGTGAGTAAGAACAGATATCCAGATCACTATAACCCATATGCTATACACACACACACACACACAGATTGGATTGGCAACAGTTATGAGAAATCAGCCAGAAATGACCACTAAATGGGTGATATACATTATAATCTAGAAGCTAAAACATACAACCCACCCTGCATCAGGCGTATACTATACAATTATCAATGGTGGACCCAGATCACTGGCACCCTTCTAGTGATGTCATTGATATGAAATTTTATCGGTTCGATTAATTGATATATTTTTCGATTCGATTCGATTCGATACGCCTTAACATGCAAGCCATAGAAAATACTTAGTTTATTTAGTCAGAGTTTCACTTTGCGTTAGTTTAACAGGAAAATGTCTGGGAAAAGTGTATTTTTTATCAATAATCATACGCCATCATTGGGGTACAGAATATCGATTATTTCGATTCGATACCCAACCATTCGATTCGATTTAATTGACAAAGTGAAAATGTCGATTTATCGATTTGTTGACTATCGATGACATCCCTACACCCTTCTTAAACATCTTGAGCTGGATTCTGACCTTTGCAGTGGTGAGAGACACTGCACAATCAGTGGCAACATGGTAGACTACTCAGCTACCGGGGCAGACCCTAGTATGTTTAGAAAAGACATATGTAGATAGATAAATAGATAGATTGACAATGTAATATACTGTAAATTCTCGCAAATCTCGGACACTCTTTATCAATTACGATTTTCGTTGGCTGATGGTGGCCGAAATTTTCTGAAAATAGTGATCAAAGCTCAGACACTGTGGCCGAAAATCGCCGAAATTATCAATTGAAACGAAAGCTAGATGGAAAATCAATCTCTAACTTTGTACACAATTTTACCCAACAAAATCATTATTGTCCACCTACCTGACTTGTCATTCCTCTGCTATATATACTAATAAAGTAACTTGCCTCCCTTGTATGTTGTTTACTTGTTTATTCTTGCTGCCGCATGCTAATTACGCATTAAATTATACTTGTTGACAAGTTCAACTTCCAAAATGGCGCAGCCCATGAGATCGATGTGTTTACTTCCGGTTTCAGAGCCGGTGTGTTTTGGCAGATATAGAGACACTAGAAATGTTTATAATCTAAAATCAATCGGAAACTTCGTAAATGTAAACATGTCTTTCACTTTGGCCGATATTATCAATTGTCAATTGAATTGAAATGAAAGCTAGATGGAAAATCGATCGCTAACTTTCTGAACAAGAACACAATTTTCCCCCACAAAATCATTATTGTCCACCTACCTGACTTGTCATTCCTCTGCTATATGTACTTGTTAAGTAACTTGCCTCCCTTGCATGTTGTTAACTTGTTTATTCTTTCTGCCGCACGTCAATTACGCATTGAATTATACTTGTTGACAAGTCTTATTTCGAAATGGCGCTGCCCAAGTTGTATTCCACTCTACACGCAGAAATACGATACCTACTTCCGGTTTCGAACCGATCGTCTTTTGGCAGATATGGGCACAAAGAAACGATCATTAATAATCTAAAATCAATCGCAAACTTTGCAAATCTAGATGTTTTTTTCTTATATCAATGAAATTTACTTGGTGGCCAACTTTTGGTAAAATGTGTCCTTGTATGAATCGGGGGTGGGCAAATTTCCCCAATAATTATTTTGTAAATTAATTATAGTGGCCGAGTTTCCTAGGGCGGCCGAGATTTCCGAGAATTTCCGGTACGTACCTTCCTGAGCTGCTCGCATTCCTCCGACTTCTTGAGTAGCTCCTCATGGATGGTGCTCAGCTTGCTGATCTCTGCCTCCTGAAAATCAACAAATGCACAGAATTTTGGATTTTGGAATTTCACTTATCACCTATCGTCACTTTTTTCTTCCATATTTAGGCTAATTCAAGAGTAGCCAGTTATAAGTGGTGGAAGGAAGTGGAGTACCCTCAGGTCACTGGCAACTTTCTCACATACCCTAGTAATGTACATAAATTCAATTCTAGAATACATAATGCTCTTGAAAATATAGCATTCTGTCTCCAAATCAAAATGCAGAGTTTGCTGAAAGTCAATATACCTTTTCATTCGGTTGTATACATTATGATGTGCACCTCATTGAAGAAAGTTGCCTCCATGATTTTTTTTTTAGCTTACCCAATATTTGTAAAGTGGCAGAACTGGTTTCTCTTATTAACAAATAAACATAAAAGCAACTGTTTTTGCCATTTGTTATAAGACAATTCAATAAATGAATATTAGGGGGGGGGGGGGGGGGGTTTATGGTTGGGAATAAGTTTAAAATATTGCTATAATAAGATAATCAGCACAGTTACTTTACCAACAGTATTTCCTAAACTATTTGCCACATCATCTATAGGGACTTTTAACATAAGCCTTGACCACTCCTATTCAAATCACGGCAACCGTATTGTCTACCTCCTCATCATATGTCATAGATATTTTCAAATTAAAGATGTTGCACCAAATGAACCACATGAAAATAGGTGAATCTTTTAACTAGGGATGTCATTGTTTAGTTGCCAATGCTGGCAAGAGTCATCACTGAGTTAATTTAATAAGTCTTCATTTTATTTTTTTCGATATTTCGAAGCATTGATATGTGCATTGACAAGTGAAAGCAGGCTGTATTGTTTGAGGAGAGTTATTGATATATTGATTTGGGCCATATCAATAACACCCCTATTTCTAATAATTCTAAGACTTGTTTCAGAAGAATACCTTGAACTTTTTTTTTATTCTCAAATAGTTTTTATTATCAATTTTTATTCATTTTTAAATATTTGTTTTCCTTTTTTCTTCCTTACCTGGAACTTGAGTCTTTTCTTTGTGTCCTCCTCCAGAGACTCGTCATGGACGGCCTTGCTGCTATTCTGCAGCTGGTGCAGCAGAAACAAAACCTGCAAACAGCAAATATAATGGATTGGTCAACCCCTCAGGCTCTTTTCAAAAGATAGGGGCTTTAAAGTAAAAATTTTCTTTTTCCCAATATACTGTAAAACTGGTAATGATTGCGTGATTTTAATTATTGCGTTTTAATGCGAATGCATGAGGACGCAATAATTAAAACACGCATAAATCTGTCCCTTCTGTTTCAGATATCTGACGTCTGGTGGTGTCGCATTAATTAAAACACGCATAAAAGAGAAAATGAAAAAAACGCAATATTTACTACACGCAAACATTACCAGTTTTACAGTACTCAGATTTCAACCTTAAACATGTATTTACTTTTTAGAAATAAAGCATAATATCCACCTACAATGTCATGGGAATTATATCTAGGTAAAATAATTCAGTTATATGCTTGAAATCAACATTTTAAGAAATTTGTCATAAAAAATAAATAGTTGGGTGTTAGAGGGTGTAATGGACAGGTCAACATTGATTATATATTGGTGAATTAATGTAATATTTTGATTGGTCATTGTTTGAGATGTATATTGTTTATGTGTGATTGACTAATTGGGTCACAGGTCAATTGACCTTAGGTATATTTTGTGTCAATAGGTGGCAGCACCGGTCATTGTTATATTGCCATTGTCAGTAGTTTAGATGTTTCAGGATAGGTGTCACCGGTGTATTCTTTGTTTGGAAGCCATGTTTTTCTCTGTCAAGAAAGTTTGTGAGATGGAAAAGATATAAGAGCCCACAGTTGTAAGTACACTATGTATTGCATGTCAAAACCTTAATGATCTTAAGGATGAATAGTTATAGAATATTTGCAGACTTTCTTTAGTGGTGACTTTGAGTATTTAGTGATATTTTTGACTTTGTAATGATATGACAGATAACTTGACTGTTTTCACTGACACTGGTCAGTTAGCTTGCTATTGTGTATACATGTTATTGTAAAGCATATGGATAGATCAGTTCAAGTCGGTAGCATTAATTGCCAATGACAATCATTATGATTGATCATGCTTTAGTAAATACATCATTTGAATGTTATGATGTTATTATCTGACAATACTGTACTTTGAGTGATAATGATGATGATAATGATGACTTAGATGAATATATTGTAAGACATTGTGTTTTCTGTTTGCTTATAGGTTGAACCATACTCGTTAGACACTCGTCACATACTCGTTAGACACTCGTCACATGTTCGTCATATATGTCAAAGCGTCACATTGGTATTCATTGTCGACACATCGGTGTCAAATTCGTCATGCCAATGAAATAGTGATATGATATGGAACTATGACAATAAACATCGCCATGCGTTCAACATTACTCAGCTCTACTAGTTGTTTTTGAGTACATCTCTCCATCGTCGCACAGTGTGCTCTACATTAGTTCAACAACTACTGCGTCAAACCAAGATGGCATCAGGTGGTCAAAGTGACATTTCGGATGAAATTGTACAGGACACACAGATACAGACGACACCCAAGCCATTGTCTAGTGGCAGCAGAAAAAGTAGACACTCATCGGTATCTAGTACCTTATCGAAAACTGCTGCAAAGAAAGCAGCACTTACAGCAGAATTGACTTTTTTGAAAAAACAGCAAGAATTGGACGAAATGGAGATGAAACTGCGCCAGATGAAGGAAAAGCTGCGAATTGAAAAAGAGATGGCTATCTTAGTATTAGCAGAGGAGAATTTGTCGATTAGAAAACTTGCCAAATCTGGTAATCACCGACAGACAGAGGGCGCCACTGGCAACATTTGTCCAACCTCTAGAGATGTCATCGCTTCGCCTATGCATCAACATCCGCTGCTAGAGAGCGCCACTGACAACATTTGTCATTCGTCGAAAGTTGTTACGCATATGCCTTCGCTGCATCGTCAGCAGCTAGATGGCGCCACTACTGACATTCACTCATCTTTTAGACACATCGCAACTTCTTTATCGCTTCCTTGTTCCCCACCAGAGGGCGGCACTTCATATTTTCATCCTTCGCTGGAAGGTGTCATCGCTCCGCGTCAGCATCCTCGTCCGCCACTAGGGGGCACCACTGCTGACCCTGCGCCTATCCCGCTACCTGTAGGGGATGCCACCGCTTCAGTGCCTTCTCAGCCATACCAGGCAGATGCTGATGTTACACCAGGTCATCCAGATGGCGCTACTGTTCCAGCAGGTGGCGCTAGTGCTTCTAGATCTCCTACTGCAGTGCAAACACATACCGTGTTGAATCCTTATGCACCTGAATGGACAGCACATTGCACTCTACCAGATACAACAGCATATGTGGTTGATCATAGTAATCCGCCGCAAGTGCATGGAAAGGATGATCAACTAGCGCACATCCTTCAACAAGGTCAGTGGCAACAAAGACAGTTGATCAATGCCATACAGATACCGGAAGTGGAACTGATGACTTTTGATGGGGACCCACTTAAGTATTGGGGGTTTATTCGCATGTTTGACAATAGTGTAGAAAAGGATACAGTCAACAGTAGTTCTAAGTTATCACTTCTGCTTCAGTACACATCCGGTAGAGCAAGAGCAGTCATTCGGTGTTGTGATTTGATGAATCCTGATATGGGCTACCGGAGGGCGAGAGAGCTGCTCCAAGAACGATTTGGTAATTCATTCATAATTACTGAAACATGGATTGATCAGGTGACTAACGGCCCTCAAATCAAACCAAATGAAAGACAGAAGTTACAGGACTTTGCCGATGAACTCAGAAGTTGTATGGAAACACTGCAGGCCATGGGAAGTTCAGCGGAAATAAATGTGCAAAGTTCATTGGTCAAGATTATTGCTCGTTTGCCATTTTTCATGCAGAATAAATGGAAACAGGAAGTGCGCAAGATTCGCAAGGTGCAGTGTAGAAACCCAAACATCAGTGACATTTCGAAGTTCGTGTTAGAGGGTGCTGAGATTGCCAATGATCCCGTCTATGGAGGACTCACTGACTCAAGCAGTCACCGCACTCAATCTCAAATGCGCTGTGTTGAGAAAGGCAGCAACTTTTGGGCATCACAGTCAAACGACCAAGAACTCAGTATTGGTCCGCCCAGTCAATAAGCTGTGCTTATTTGAAGAAGTACATTGGCTATACTAAGTGAAGAGTGAACTATGGATTGAGATGTTGAATTGAGACTGTCCATTGAGTAAAGTGTAAATGGTTATTGTATTGTCACATTTAGGGGCCAGTGTAATGGACAGGTCAACATTGATTATATATTGGTGAATTAATGTAATATTTTGATTGGTCATTGTTTGAGATGTATATTGTTTATGTGTGATTGACTAATTGGGTCACAGGTCAATTGACCTTAGGTATATTTTGTGTCAATAGGTGGCAGCACCGGTCATTGTTATATTGCCATTGTCAGTAGTTTAGATGTTTCAGGATAGGTGTCACCGGTGTATTCTTTGTTTGGAAGCCATGTTTTTCTCTGTCAAGAAAGTTTGTGAGATGGAAAAGATATAAGAGCCCACAGTTGTAAGTACACTATGTATTGCATGTCAAAACCTTAATGATCTTAAGGATGAATAGTTATAGAATATTTGCAGACTTTCTTTAGTGGTGACTTTGAGTATTTAGTGATATTTTTGACTTTGTAATGATATGACAGATAACTTGACTGTTTTCACTGACACTGGTCAGTTAGCTTGCTATTGTGTATACATGTTATTGTAAAGCATATGGATAGATCAGTTCAAGTCGGTAGCATTAATTGCCAATGACAATCATTATGATTGATCATGCTTTAGTAAATACATCATTTGAATGTTATGATGTTATTATCTGACAATACTGTACTTTGAGTGATAATGATGATGATAATGATGACTTAGATGAATATATTGTAAGACATTGTGTTTTCTGTTTGCTTATAGGTTGAACCATACTCGTTAGACACTCGTCACATACTCGTTAGACACTCGTCACATGTTCGTCATATATGTCAAAGCGTCACATTGGTATTCATTGTCGACACATCGGTGTCAAATTCGTCATGCCAATGAAATAGTGATATGATATGGAACTATGACAATAAACATCGCCATGCGTTCAACATTACTCAGCTCTACTAGTTGTTTTTGAGTACATCTCTCCATCGTCGCACAGTGTGCTCTACAGAGGGGTAATTTTTGAAGGGTAGTATGTCCAAATGACGCCCAAACGCTATCCTGGTGGGACTAGTTGTGGCAGAAGTACACTTGCCCAGCTCATATATCAACCAACATCAGATAAATGACTTTCACAAAAAAGGCATTATTTCATCTTTCAATATATATTTTCATTAGATGAAGGTATTGAAGCCTCTATTCTCCCCCTACCTTGTCTTCGTGTTGTTTCTTCATCATCGTCAGCTCCTCCTGGTGGCGACATGTGAGACTACGCAGCTCCTCCTGAGCCTTCTCTAGGTTCTGAGCGGCCTCGCTATAGTTAGCCTTCACCTACAAACAGAACAAAATACACAGAATTGAGAATTTGAGTTTTCGTCCCTTTTTCTACTGTGGCTTGATTGCTTCAAAAGTCAGGAATTTCGATTTTTGTCACTTTTTCTGCCTTTTTAGCCTAATTTGTGACTAACCAGTTGCAAATGGTGGAGGAAACCAGAGAACCAGGCGAAAACCACCACCCAGGTCTCTGTTAACTTTCTCACTTGCCCCAGCCAGGATTTAAACCCGGGCAGTGCTGAGAGACAGCTGGCAGTCGGCGGCCACACCTTAGCCCACTTGGCCATCAGGGCAGGCCCTCCAATGATCGGGCAATAAAGGTATTCGGTTTATAGTCTTGTATCCACCGAAGCGCTCACACGACCTTTCTCCCCTAGCAGGCACTGCACAGTGTACACACGGAAACCATTTCAATCCCCCGGGGATATTCCAGAGCAACTGGCAGCATATAGCGCACACGCTCTAAGCACTGCCTTATTTATGCTAGGTACCCATTTTGCAGCTGGGTAGACTGAAGCAATATAGAATAAACTGTCTTGCCCAAGGACAGACCAAAGTGCTCCGGCCGGGAATTGAACCAGCGACCCTCTGATTACTAGTTCGACACCTAACCAACTGAGCTACTTTGTCCCCAAAAGGAGAAATCAAATCAACTGAAAGTCAATAAAATAAATAGGGGGATGAGGTATGTGATTCCACAATTATGAGCTGTTGGATAATCTAATCATAAAATACGACTGGCACCTTGAGTTTCAAAAACTTGCTGATTCTTAAGTACTCTAACTTACATCCTCCCTATCGCTGTTGGTTTTGCTGTTGAGTGCCTTGGCGGTGACGGCGGTGTTCATCAGCCACTTGAGGGCGCACTTGGCCTCCACCATGGTGTGAATTGCCTCCCACGGAGACTTCTTCCTCCCGTCCTCATCCGCGCCCAGCAGCTTCTGCTGGAAGTCCGTGATCTGAACATTCCTGGAAGACAAGAATCATACATACATCAATATTGAGTTTGTCAGACCTTTGATCATGGATACCAGAACTCCTGGCACCTGTGGAGTTCTGCTGCTGTGTTGGGTTGCTCCACTGTGGTCTAAAGATGGGCCAGACGGGTTTCTAATTTTTCAAATTGGTGCATTTTCAGTGAATTTAATAAAAATGGGCCTGGTGGCGACATCTATTTTCAGAAGTCCGCAACATTGGTAAGCATGGCGATATGTACTATTGGGAAGAGAATATAATTTTGAACGAACCCGATCTGTGCACAGGGGCTGGCTAGTAAAACATGAATGAGGAGTTTCTCCTGAAAGACTGTAATCTGAACATAATCATTATAAGACAAGAATCATGAAATATGAATAAGGATTTTCTGCTGAAACTCTGTGCTGTCCATTGATTCTTGCAGTGTCCCCCCTAATGGCCCCGTAATTTCATTTGGAATGAAACTTGAAGAAAGAAGAAAAAGGATGAAAAAAATTGAAGGTAAAATATAAATCAACCTTCACTCTGCAACTCTCTTTCAAATATTTCTATGAATCAATCCATTATTCCCAATTAGTTTTTTTCCGGGGTTAAAGCATTCACACAAGTTTTCAGCGGCATTTTAAGCATAATGGGGTTAAGGCCTAAAATGAAGTTCCCTGTAACCCAACCCTAACAAGTTTGTACACAAAAAGATCTCAACCCTTAATTTTTTTCCTTCCTTCCAACTCCCAATCAACATAAAGCATGCATTTTTTAAAGAAAAAAAACAACTTCCCTCCCCCCAATTTTTTTTGCCTACCTACATATCCTATTATTTTTTGAACCGGTACAGGAAACAAGGATTATCTTAGGGCTAACTTGTGAAAAGAAAACGGCATTTCATCAACAGGTCTAGAGAAAGTCTCTGTCTCACCTGAGTTCCAGGTCTCTCTCAAGGTCTTTGATCTGTTTACGGACGTCCGCCTGGTCCGCAGGGTCCAGCTCCTCCCGAGACTTGTCCATCCACGCATATTTCTACAACAAACAGTCAGGATTAGGGAAACAGAACAAGTTGCTTCCTAATTTGTTATTAACCCATTTATGCCTATGGTGCCCAAAAACACCCTTGCAATTTTGATAATATTTTCATGACCAAAGCATTTTACAAAAATTACATGAAGATCAATCGTTGTTAAGAACCAAAGAAAAACTTCCCTTCAAATATAGTGGATTTTTGCTTAATTCCTAAATTATTTTTCAGATGAATGATGGGTCCAGACACTATTTGTTAAAGAGGTTTCCTAGCATGAATGGGTTTAACTAGAAAATACTGCCTACATACTATGCTGATCCAGACAAGGAGTAGTTGGTTTAAAGAAGAAAAAGATACCTACCATGTAAATAAACAAAAAAAGACACTTTTTGTAGAAGCTAGCTCAGTACATCTTTACATGCAAAATCATTTGCTATTGTAACACCAAAAAGATGGAAATTTGATTCATTACATATCCCACCAAATACCAATATCAAAATAAGTAGTGGCTTACTTTTCTGGGGGGTCCTTCCAGCTTTTCGCGCAGTTCCTGCACCTGCTGCACGATTTCCTTGCGGTCCTTCATGAGGTCATCCAGATGGCGCTTTGCTTCCTCGATACTCACGCGAACCTCAACTTCCTGCCCCAGCCATTTCTAAAATACAACACAACAAAGTCAGCAGGGACCTAGCCAGGACCTGCCCAGCCATTTCTAAAATACAACACAACAAAGTCAGCAGGGACCTAGCCAGGACCTGCCCAGCCATTTCTAAAATACAACACAACAAAGTCAGCAGGGACTCAGCCAGGACCTGCCCAGCCATTTCTAAAATACAACACAACAAAGTCAGCAGGGACTTAGCCAGGACCTGCCCAGCCTGTCTTTTGGACAGGTAGTTTCCTGAAAAAACTCCTTTTTGGACCGGCACATTTTAATTTTTTTTTTAAATTATGACTTATTGGGGATTAGAAACAAATATTTTCCTCACTAAGCATCTTCTAAGAGATTTTTGATATTATGTAAATAGCCCTATTTGACGTAAGCTAAGCCTATTAGATGTAGTTGGTCAAAAGGTTTGAAGTAGATAATTTTGATAAGGCATCATTTGGACACAGAAACCTCAAAAATCAATTCTTAAAATGTCATTTTCAAACATTTGACTGATTTTCACCCAAATCTAAATCCCATGACATTGTGTAAGTATATTATGCCATATTTCAGAAGGCTTCTGAGCATAGTGAAAGTGGGCAGGGTACCAGACTTGAGAGATTTTGAAATGGCTGTTTGATCGCCGCTCTTGGCAGACATTGTGAGGCCAGGGAGGAGGTAGGTGCTGACAGTTTTATTACGCCTCCAGGAACCCTGTGCATGCATAGAAAACCGAACCGTGTATAGAGGGAGGTCCGGTTTTTGACTGGTTAACCGCAATGCTCAGGCCGGTTTCACATGTGAACCGGTCCCCGGACCCCATCCCTAATGATACGTCTTTGGCAACTGTCTCAGGACCCCGCCAGGATTTAAACCCAGGCGAATGAGATAGCGAGTAGCAGTAGAAGATTATTGTAATAAACATTAACTACGAGGTCCTGACCATTTATCATTCAAAATCTAGGGGTAATCAGCCATATATCGAACATTGGCAAAAGGCATATCAACATTGACAATAATCAATTATAATCCATTAACAATTTGAAAATTAGGATGAATGATCGAGCTGAAATTTTCCAACGATTCCAATAACTACTAGATTGCTAGGCCGTCGGGGCAGGGCATCTTCAAAATCTACCTATTAAAAGGTGTTGTGAATAGAAACCAGTACATCTTTTGACTTCCTGCAGAAATTTGAGGGCGCCGTAGGAGAATTCAATCGAGCCCCGCGCTCCAAGCACCCCCTCATTTCGAGCCCTGAATTTTCTTGCTGTCTTACCCTGACTCTGGCTCCGATCCCGGCCATGTCTTTATTGAGCTGACCCTTCCTCTCCTCGGCCACCATCTTCTGCTTGCTAAGAGCGTCCTTCAAACGCTTGTTCGCCGCAGCTGCCTGGAAGAGAGAACAGCAACAGAGTTAACACATTTAAACCCACAATCGGACAATTCTGATGCAATCTTGCAGGCAAAAGCATAGTTAGAAAAATATTTGGAGATATGTTAATTAAAACATCACTTATTACTTTCAAATATATCGTAAAATTATACTCAGTTCCAAAGTTATTGTCATAAGTATCACAGATTCTGACAACATTTTCATTGTTTTATGATACAGGTAATCAATATTCTGATATATATATATATATATATATATATATATATATATATATATATATATATATATATATATATATATATATATATATATATATATATTTATATATATATATATATATTTTATATATATATATATATATATATATATATATATATATATATATATACATACACAGGAGAAATCAGTCTATAAAGAGCACCTACCTCTTCAGCTTTTCTCTTCAGCACATTCTGCTGTCTCTCATGTTTCTGTGACATGCGGGTCATCTCAAACTGGCGCTTACGATCCTGAAAATACAGTACATAATACATAAATCAATAGCTCTTTTCTTTACAAATATACCAGAATGATTTGCAAGATAATATCAATAAGTAATAAGAGCTTGATTATAATGCCATAATAATTTTAGGGTAGAAATCTATGTAAATAAATAAAACTAACTTTTTTGTTTCTTCTTTAATTCAACCCCAGCATTTCCCCTCAAACATATCATTTGGTATGGAAATATAGCTTATTATATGTATTTGAAAGGAAGATGTAGGTTGAGTTTTGATTTATAACACTTTTT
Organism: Maea johnstoni; assembly: GCA_963942565.1. Taxonomy (NCBI): domain Eukaryota; kingdom Metazoa; phylum Annelida; class Polychaeta; order Spionida; family Magelonidae; genus Maea; species Maea johnstoni. Next base: position 45,772,677 of record OZ012690.1, on the reverse strand, counting down.
CAAATATTTACTAATATTGATGCTTTGGTCAGGAAATTAACAACATAATACCCAGGGTTTGACCTTAACATTTCTCGGCAGGAGCAGATTTGGCTCTGAATTTTACGCCTTATTTCAATAAGTAAATACATGTTAATGGTTGTAATCAGAGTTTATTGTGGTCTCCCTTAAAAAATAGAACACCCAAAAATGTCTAATTGCCAACTTTGGGCACCAAGTTTCTAAAACCTGGCTAAGACCCTGTGACCCAGTCACCCAGGGTAGAAGCACTGTATTGAGTTTGTACCTTAGCCTTGAGCTGTAGGACTTCCTTGTCTTTCTGGGACCTCCACTTCCTGAAGCCCTCCGCATCCTCCTTCATCTGTTTGATCAGCTTCACTCGCTGCTGCTTCATGGCCTGGAGAGAAATAGGACATAGATAAGCGGTCAGACTAACCAGTAGTGTCGGGAAGAGTGATTTTAAACTCGAAAAATCGGCTAGTTATGACCTACAAACGAGTGCTCGAGTCTGAAAAGTTGCAGCTCGGAATTCACAAGATCAGGCATTTTAAAAACCCAATGGCTGGTGGGTTTCAGATTGCTAAAGAATGACCCTCAGGTACACTTAAAATCGGCAATAAAAGTTATCTATTTACTGGCTCTTGTTTGGGCACTCTGCCCTTATCTTGGCTTAAGCTGCCTCTATTTTTACAAGGGTTCATGTTGTGTGTTCTATGGTGGGATGAGGAGTGTGAGTCTATCATTATGAGCCGCGCGATTATTTAATTGTAAAATAAAATGAGCCCTTGAGTTTCAAAAACTTGATAAAATATTTGTAGGAAAGTTATAGGTCTGGTACGTTTTTTTGGTACAACAAGCACTATAGGTGAAAGCAAGATGGCCTCTACTTCCAACTATGTTGAGTCCTGCTAGTTTTAACCCTTCCAGTGCTGAGGCTACTTTCATCCGAAGTACAAGGATGCAAACATCTTTGAAAACCATCGAACCCCTGTCATGTTGGTATTCATTGGATAGCTCTTGATGATTACTCTCAGATGAGTACCCATATGCCAGGGTTTCAGTCATTTTTCAGGATTTCAGCATCATTTTGTATTGGCCAGAGTAGCCACCAGCAGCATAAGGGTTAAGAAAGGAAGAAGAAACTCCCTGTTGTACCACAATGTCATCTGGACATGATCCCTTATAAAAACTTTCATATCAAATGTAAATTCACAAAATATAAGTTAGTTATGGGTTTTGTGCTGATCTATATTTCTGCTAGTTTTAAGAAAGGCAGAAGAAACTCCCGGCCGTCGTACCGTTATGTCGGAGTGCATTTTGGTGACCTCTTTGGAGGACTGCTCTTTGAGGCGCAGCATCTTTGTCTGTTCGAGGACTTTGCGCTTGAGGGTCGCCATCTGAGTCTCCAGCTCCTGAAGTCGCTTACGGCGCTGCTCACTCACTCTGAAAGACAAACAACAAAATCATCACAACAATTGTCTCGAACACATTAAAGCCAAAACGATAACTGAATATTTCCAATAACAGTAGCAAAAAATCATCCAAAAAAATAAAAATAAGTAAAAAATAAAAGTAATAATTATGATGCCAACAATAATATAATGATAATAATTAAAGTAATAATAATAATGATAACAATAATAATAGTAGTAGTAATAATAAAAATAATAATAATAATAATGATAATAATAATAGTAATATTAATAAGTGCGCAATCTAACAATAGTTAAAATCTTATGGTTGTCATATTTAAAGGATAAACATTAGGTATGATACGTGGGTCTGTAATGCCGTGGGTAAATCTTTAATAAAACTATTATATGGAGCTCTTAAATCAATTCATCCTTGGGAGCAGAGGTGATATATGACAAATTAACCCATTCATGTCTGTAGGATCTAAAAATAGCCTAAGGAGATGTTTATCAGAACTCTGCCTACAACTGCCCTTCAAACATTATATGAATCAATGTATCACTCTTGAAATATTTTAAAAATATCACAGACAATTTCTAGAGGAACACTCAAGTATGAATGGGTTTAGATAAATTCCATCAGTCGTCCATTGCGGTTTTACTTACTTGTTACTCGCGGTGTTTGTTTTGACGCTATGCAGTGCCTGGCTCAGATTCTCCTTCTCCTTATTCAGGTGATCAATCTGCTGCTCTAGGTCGCGCAGGGAGCACTGATGACAGACACGCAAATAGGGAAAAGGTTGAATTAGGTACACTTCATGATTACACCATAAAAAGTAAATAGTAATGGTATTAATAATAATAATGATAATAGTAATGATGAATAAAAAATATACACAAATAAAATAAAGATACAAAACTTGATTAAAAATAGGTTAAAATTGACTTATCTATTTTGCCTATTATTTGATCTGTTGTTTTTTGAGGCTGATATGTTGTTTCATTTGGTGACAATATTCAAACTGATTGTTGCACAGAGGTTACTGGAAATTGCTGTGCTCCAGGTCTAGGGATGCGGATTGTTAATTTTAAAATGATCTCATCTGATATTGATAATTTTTAAAATTATAGAATACTCTAACGATATCTTAACTACTACTCACAGATTGAAAGACAAAAGTCTGTGGCACCTCGTTGTGGCCTAATCATTTGATATATTTTAGCATGACCTTCATCACATTCATTTTATATATCGTGGCCGGACTTCCGAGCTAGACAAACTGGTTCTTATAGAAAGATTCCTACTATGTCATCAGCAGAAATAGGTTCAAAAGAGTGAGTTAGTCTAGCATGTGCTATTTGTCTATATCAATGTCATCAAGTTGCAGGCTCCGTTTAGCCTGGAGTAATCAATCAAGTGGTGCTTTGATGCCTGTACTAGAAGGTTCTTGTTTCTGATATTCAAAATGGTTATCGATGAGCATATCTTTATAAATAATTAGATATGATCTGATACTTTTCCATATAGATTATTGTTATTATTGATGTAGCGAATAAAGATCTCCATCCCTATCCAGGCCATATCATCTGGGCTCCAGGACCTAAATATTTAGACAGCCCTGATTAGACGTCGGGTCGATTGGAGCAGGAATTCAATGTCTGTACTGTACTCACCTCGTAAGAGGCCTTCATGGCCTCCCACTTGCCGTCATTCTGTGACATCTGACTCGCGAGCTGCTCTTTCTTCTCCAGCATGCGGTTGAGCTCCTTGAGTTCCTTGTCCAGCTTGGCCTGCTGCAGGGCGTGTTCCGCCGTGCACGCCCCGGTGGTCGGGCTTCCTGGGGCTGAGCTGATCTCCTCCTGCAGCAGAATCAGCCAATAACAGATAAGCGGTGGTACTTTATTTCATACCAAATATCAATATTGATTTTTTCTCTATTGTTTATAGATTGTGCACTTATTATTATCATCATTATATCTTTTTATATTATTAACATTTCTATTATCATTTTTATCATCATTTTCAATATTATCATCATCAATATCATTATTAAAAAAAATCATTATTATTTTGAATTATCATTATCAAATCATAATTATTATTATTTTTTGATTATTATTATTATTATGATCATTTGAAAAAGATATTCATATCATTTAAGAACTGTTATGCCGGAACAGCTTAATTAAGGATTTAAAATTTACTTAACTGTTACCTAAATATCATGATTTCTGAAGCTGACAAGTTTAGTACTGGTGCTATCACTTAAACTGCACAGCAAAACTCATTATAACCTGTTCATTCTTAGGGCTCTCTTGGCTGAATTCATCATAAATTTGAAAACAATCTAAAATATTATACATGTACGCATATCATATGGTCAAACAATTACACATATAAATGAAATGACTTTGTAGCTAAGAAATGGTACAAACCTGCAACTCTGTAGCCATTTGAAAGAGACTCACATTCTTTGCCTCCTCCGTCTACAAGAAATAAAGGTTTAATGCGTAACAACATCACAACAATCCTAGTGTCACGTTCAGTGCATTACATGGCATTGGATGCACCCTTTTACTTCTAAAAATATCCAGCGTGAATGTCTAGGTCATAGATAAGCAGAGTGGGAGACCATGTATTACATGAGCAGGAAAGGGGTTTTGGCCATTTTTTCTATATTGAATTTCCCCAAAACATGACTCTTCAAACAAGCACTAAGGGTATCAAATGCGAACAGATTGGCTTTGAATTTGGCATAGTTGTAGCTAAGGGTATTTTGGAGGGAGAGGTATCACATTTTTTCCAACTTCAAAATTATGTCAAAACACAAAACTTAAAAACATGTTTCTAATGGTATAATTTGCTAATTATAACCTCTGTTCTACACACTACATGGCAGGTCACAACAAAGCAATGTATCTATAACTACCTCAATTTCCGCCAGTGTTTTTTGTAACTCTTTCACGAGGCTCTCTTGGGCAGGATCCTCATTTTCACCATCTTCTGAACTTTGGCTGAAAAAACACACAAAAAAACTAGAATGTCAGTATCTGCCAGCAAGTACAAATATATCCAATGGGAAAAGATGATTTGGGAATGGAAGGAATGACATTCTGTAAATGAACCCCTGAACTGTTTCTTAAGCTATCTGGTGTGAAATAGCGAGTCTCTGGAAGCATAGAAATTATACTAATATCTTAAGTACCATATGAAAGGATCGTTGAACATGTAAAAGGAGTCCATAGAACGGTTTTAAGATATCTTTCAGACAAGCTAGTCAGGACCAGCAAGGGATTTTGAACTGAAACATCCACACATGACCTTACAGCTGATTGCCAACAAGAATTCCCCCTGTTGTCCAGTCAGGCAGTTCATTTAGGTCAACAGAATATTGGAAGTCAAGTCCCTATTCTAAATGATTTTCATATTACTTAAATTCTCTATATATATAACATTGGTCTTCAGGGGAAAAATGTCCCGTAAATATATATATATTCCTTAATAATCAAGATCCTATTGTTAATCTTGTAAATTCTCAATAATAACTCACCCTTTTGTACTCTGTGCAATGCTGTTGAGTTTGTCTTTGAGTTTCTCCTGAGAGAGCTCAGAGAGTTTCTCTAATAATCAAAACCCTTTCATTAATCTCGGAAATTCTCAAATATAACTCACCCTTTTGTACTCTGTGCAATAATGTTGAGTTTGTCTTTGAGTTTCTCGTGAGAGAGCTCAGAGAGTTTCTCTAATAATCAAAACCCTTTCATTAATCTCGGAAATTCTCAAATATAACTCACCCTTTTGTACTCTGTGCAATAATGTTGAGTTTGTCTTTGAGTTTCTCGTGAGAGAGCTCAGAGAGTTTCTCTAATAATCAAAACCCTTTCATTAATCTCGGAAATTCTCAAATATAACTCACCCTTTTGTACTCTGTGCAATAATGTTGAGTTTGTCTTTGAGTTTCTCGTGAGAGAGCTCTGAGAGTATGAGCTTCTCCTGCATGGCGGTGCTGTGTGAGATGGCGGTCTGCAGCTCGTGAGACAGCGTCTCGTTCTCCTGCTCCAGCTTCTTATTGCGACTGATGAGCACCTTCAGGTCCGGGGACGGCGATGAGCTGCTACTGGCACTGCGGCGAGAATACACAACAGAGTCACAGTAAGTGGTGGGAGGATTTATCGTAATTCGTAAACCATGGTCTTAGCCAATATTTGGAAACAGGGTGTCCAAATAGAGGTTTCATAGACTTTTGCGTGTCCAAAGTGTGGTACAAAGTACACACAACTAATAAAATAATCCCTATATTTACAAATTTTGCATTTTTATGCCAGTAACTACTTTGTGTGTCTTATAAAAGTTTCAGCTTCTACATCTTCTATCTTCTAAGAAAAGTCATTATCAGCAAATTCTGACAAAAATATTTAGGTGTCCTAACTGTCAAAAAAACAGTGTTCTGGGTGTACAAATAACGCACTGGAGGCATAGGCGGCTAAGCCCCTGTCATAAACTAGAGCTGCACTCACGGAGGGAGATCAACTCAAGAGCTCCCCACCATTTTGACTCAAGAGCTCATGGACGCGCAGTTTTTAAAATAAATATTCATTATTCAGTCCACTAGTTAAGAGAGGAATGCTTACTGATAGAGATTTGCTACGATTTACACTGTTATTTCATTTTGAAATGTGCTTGTATAGAAGAATACATATCTATATTTACGTAATGCTTTCTATGTTGCGGTACAAAGGTCAGTATAATGCTCAACACTGCCAGTATACATTGATGATAGTAAACAAGACAGCGCAGAGATAAACAGTGATAAGAAAGTGTGTGTTAGGTGTTATGTGTTAGGTTTATGTTCCCAACATAGACGACTTTAGCTCGCGCTCAGCTCGCCTGCTCCAGTGCTCGAGCCACTGGAGTTTGTGAGTGGTGAGTGCAGCGCTATTGTAAACTCAAATAATCTATTTGTTATGATCTTAATGCAAGCGCTCAAGTCTGAAAGTTGAAGCTCGTCATTTACAAGCTCAGGCCTTTTTGAAATTTAAAATGATAATGTAAACATGCTCTTCTTTCATTGTTCAGTACATGTATATATAAGTAAATTTTAAATCCTTAACATAGTTTCATTTAATTGTATACTATATATCAACTAGAATTGAAAAAGAAGGATGATGCCAAATCTTGTAGTCCCCCGAATGCAGTTTTTTGTGGTAAGGGACCCCTATTAGGGACATTGTATGTGGTATTAGGACCGTACCTAGGGATCGATACCGATCAGAACGATACCGGTATCAGTACCAATGATCAGCGCGGTATTCTGTTTCCAGTATCTTATTGCATTATTACCATATAAATTTTGTTGTGAAGTCATGTTTAGGACAATCCCTAACAAATGATGACTTAATAGTGGCTATTATCTTTAAGAGACCCTTCAAGGAATGAAATGGTATGATACAGTACTTTTTGAGACAATACTGTAACTGGTATCTCTATACCATTATGGTGCTGGTGGCTAAATTTTTCTAATACAAAGTAATGCAAAACATCTGAAAAAATAAGGAAACCCTGGCACACGGGTACTCATCTAAGAGTACTCGGCGAGAGTTGTTCAATAAAATACCAACATGACAAGGTTTAGATGGTTAAAATTCAAAAACCTTTGCTCTGAACAGAAGTAGCATTAGCGTTAAAAAGGTTAATTGTATGGACCCCTAGTTGTAGTACCTGGTGTTGAGGTTTCCGCCGCCCTGTATGATCTGCATCTGGGCCTGCTGGAGTAGCGTCTTTATTGAGACTATGATAGGGGTTGTACCTAAAGGGTGTTGTATGGGGTATTAGGGTAGTACCTGGTGTTGAGGTTTCCGCCGCCCTGTATGATCTGCATCTGGGCCTGCTGGAGTAGCGTCTTTATTGAGACTATGATAGGGGTTGTACCTAAAGGGTGTTGTATGGGGTATTAGGGTAGTACCTGGTGTTGAGGTTTCCGCCGCCCTGTATGATCTGCATCTGGGCCTGCTGGAGTAGCGTCTTGAGTCTCATGATCTCTGCTGCCTGTGGATCACGGTTGATGATGGGCTTATTCTTGATCTTCCTTGCTCGGTCCGCGTACCGGAGGGTATTGATAGTTTCCTCTATGTTTGAATCTGCGGGGCTCACGCAGGCGATCATTGTTGTATGACTATTTCCCCCGAGGGAATCTACAAAATATAGGAACACTATAAAGGTGGGGTAGGGGATAGCAATAGCAATTAGTTTAATGCCATGGTGAACAAACTTGGGACAAAAAAATCCAGATAAGAAATTAAGGGGATTTTTTCCAATTAAAAAGATGAATTCACAGTAAGAAGTACACTTGTTCAAGTGTGAATGAGCTTATATGATACAATCCCCCCCCCCATTTTTAAAAAGTTTCTCAAAAAATATTTGGGTGTCCAGAGGGTTGAGATTTGGGTGTCTTATTGACATTTTTAGATCTTGCTGGATAAGGCTATGTTCTCTTATTTTCAACAAGCAATTAAAAAAAACACACCAAAAAACCTAGTAATTCTAGTAGGCATAGCTTACCCTGTAACAAGCGTGTCAGTTTAGAATCACGATATGGTATGTGTCCTCGCTTCTGAGAATCGTCGCCGAGAGCACTGATAACGTTCCCCAGAGCCAGTAGTCCCATGTTAATATTGACGCCCTCCCTGAACCGATCGCCTTGCGCCTTCGTCTTTTTGGCGCGCTCGGAACCAGCCAGGTCCACCAGATGGAATTTGCTGATCCAGCAGTCATTGCTGCAAAACAGTACCAAAAAACAGCATCAGATTATGAATAATTACAATACAGCAAAGGCATAAAAAAGTTGTTTTTTTTGTAACCCGACCATAACAAGTTTTTACTCCAAATAAATTCCTACCCTTAGTTTTTTATCTGCCCTTCCAACTCCCAATGAACGTAAAACATTCATGAAGCACACATGACGCAAACGAAAACAACATAAAAAACTACCTACTTACTAGGGATGGGGACCGGAAACCGGTTCAAACAGGCCTGAGCATTGCGGTTAACCAGTCAAAAACCGGACCTCCCTCTAAATGGTTCGGTTTTCTATGCATGCTCAGGGTTCCTGGAGGCGTAATAAAACTGTCAGCACCTACCTGCTCGCTGGCCTCACAATGTCTGCCAAGCGCGACAATCAGACAGCCATTTCAAAATCTCTCAAGTCTGGTACCCTGCCCACTTTCACTATGCTCAGAAGCCTTCTGAGCGTAGAGAAAGTGCCCAGGGAGCTAGTATATAGGAACTTTCCAGTTCAGGCAAGTTCAGCCACGCATTCCATTGCGTAGTTACGTATCCAAGAAATGTCATTAATAAACCGTTTAGGAAACCGTGATAAAACCGAACCGTAGAAGCAAAACCGAGAACAGAACCGAACCGTAGAATTGTCAACGATCCACATCCCTACTACTTACCCTATTTTTTTCAAACTGCTCCAGAAAACAAACAACTTTTTGGGGCTTTAACGGTGACGCTCAAAACCCCCTCCTCCCTTAGATTTTAAAAGTAAACGAATGAATTCTTGTAGGTAAGCACTGCAGAGATTGTGAATTTAAGTGAGGAATCATACCAGCAACAATTTGTGTTCAAATCTTGATCATGCATGTGGCGCCACCTACAAACCAACCGTCAACTTTCCTGACTTCTGAGAGCAGCTGGATGCTTTGTTCACTCCTGTGGCGCCACCTGTCATCTATCTCGACCTTTTCTACCGCTATGGTAAAAACGACGTGAGAGCGACTAAATGTATTGTTACTGGCAGTAGCGCCACCTACAACTCACATGTCATCTTTCCTGACTTTTCTACCGCTATGGTAAAAACGACGTGAGAGTCGGCTAAATGTATCGGTTCTGGCAGTGGCGCCACCTACAACTCACATGTCATCTTTCCTGACTTTTCTACTGCTATGGTAAAAACGACGTGAGACCGGCTAAATGTATCGGTACTGGCAGTGGCGCCACCTACAACTCACCTATCATCTTTCCTGACTTTTCTACCGCTATGGCAAAAACGATGTGAGAGCTGCTAAATGTATCGGTACTGGCAGTGGCGCCACCTACAACTCACCTATCATCTTTCTTTATTTTTTCGATGGCTATAGTGAAGACGGCGTGAGAGCGGCTGGACGCCTGGTTCATGGCGGTGGCGCCGGTGGTTCTGCTATTGGAGCCTTTCTCCAGCCAGAACATGGTGTCCTCGGGAGTCTTGACCTCCTTCTCCTCCAAACCGGCAAGCTGAGAGAGAAAAGGTATCATCACACTGGGTATTACCCCATTAACACTCACAGCAGCCAAAACAGGCCTTACAATTATGGAAATATTTTTCTAACAAAAGCATTTTTTTGGAAAATAATTGAAAGAGAAACGTTAAAGAGAGATCAAACAACAACTCTCCTTCAAATATTTTGTGAACTTTTGCTTTATTCCCAAGTTATTTTGAAAAATATGGGAGTAGCAGACGATACTTTCTAGGTGATCTCTGAGTGTGAATGGGTTAATCACATCCGACGCATCTACTGTAACTGCACTTCTTTTTATTATCTCAGCAGCTAATAGTGCCTGCATAGTCTTGGCCAGCAGGGCGTCATTTGAACACCCAACCCTCAAAAATTACCCCGCCAAATTTTCGGATTAAAAAAAAAGTCAATTACAAGCATATAATTGATTTTTTCACCTCAATATAATTCCCATTATGAATTTTGTGATTTTCGTTATAGACAGGCATTTTTTTTAATCCTGGCTAAAACCCTGCTTGGCAGTTCTGTTATTAAAATATTGTTTAAATGTAATATCGCAGGAAATTAATCTACTTTTATTATAATAATATTATATTGTATTAGTGCTAGTACGATTAATCGGCGGCTCGAGGTATTGCTCGTATCGCCGCCGGCGGCGAGCACTCAAGTCGCCATTACAGCTCGGCGAAAATGTAAATAAAGCCACATCGTCAATCATCCGCCATGTTTTTTGTCTTGCTTACGTCTTTCCCACGTGGGATCCCATCGAGATCGCATAATATCAGGACGTGATTGGCTTAGGCAGGCATGGGCCTCTTCTAATTAGCGTGACACATTGCTCTTTGGCTTAGGCAGGCATGGGGCGGTTCTAAATAAGCGTGATTGACAGCAATTCATTTTGCTCAGCTGTTGATTTCACCGCATGCGCAATTAGTAGTTAGGGCTCGTAATATGTCGATTAATCGCTCGGCCGTTTCAGCGATTGCTCGAGCCGTTTTTTAGCGGCGAATCCGACCTCTATATTGTATTGTGTGGTTGCTGTGACTAGAAGAGTTACCTTGATGCCTCCCTGTATGTCCTCTCTGATCTGAACTCCGTCCTTCTTGTTACACGCGCTCAGCAGATCATTCAGCTCCTCGTTGTACAACTGCAAGAAAAGTATGGACACTAAAATCAAGCCACTCTAACAAGAAATTTGGAATTTTATTCAGCGACCTCAGCGTCATTGGTTTAATTACTAGTTACTTAGATGATATGGATTCAGGGTTTCCGGAATTCATGAGGGGTTAACCCTTGTAATGCTGAGTCTACTTTTTGTCCTAGGCACAATATCGTAAAAATATTTGACAATTATCTAAACCATGTCATGCGGGTATTCATTTGAAAGCCCTCGCTGAGTACTATCATATGAGTACCCATTTGCCAGGCTTTCAGTCATTTTTCATTTTTTTTTTTACATCTTTCTGTATAGGCCACATTAGTTACCAGCAGCATAAGGGTTAAGAACCACTTTCACATGGCTTTTGTTGATGCCCCATAGATTTGTATGAAATAGAAGGCATACAGTTCTATAATTCTATATCCAACTGCAAGTCCCATACTTAATGCCAATCATAAATAAGGTCTGACATTTGCTTGAAAACAACTCATTCATGCCTGTAGTGCCCAAAACCGCCCGACTATTTTATTGATATCTCTCTAACAATTTAAGCAGTTTTCAGAAAATATTTGTAGATGAAATGTTTATCAAATACTAAATAACAACTAAGTGAAAGTTATTTTCAGATGTATTAAATATTATAGGTCTGGACGACCCATGTCAAGGAGATATTCAGTCATGAATAGGTTTTAAACCCTTCAAATGCTTAGCATACAAATATTTTTGAAGACCATCTAAACCCTGTCATCTTGGTATTCATTGGATAGCTCTCACCGAGTACTATCAAATGAGTACCCATGCCCCAGGATTTCAGTCATTTTTCAGGTTTTTTGTATCATTTTGTGTTGGCCAAATTAGCCACCATTAGCTTAAGGGTGAAGCGCTGTAGATTGATCACTTACCTCTAGAAATAAGTTTAGATATGAGACTTTGAAAGTGAAGTCACTGTTAAGTGCTGTAGATATAGACGTTCCATCACGAGTGGATGGAAAGAGGAGGAATCTTGCACGAGTGAGTGATTTTGTGTCTTGGGACGAGGCTTGCCGAGTCCCAAGACACAAAATCACTCACGAGTGCAAGATTCCTCCTCTTTCCATCCACGAGTGATAGAACCTGTTTCTCCCACGATGAAAAGGAGAAATTTACACGCTTTACCGTGAGGTTAGCTTGATAAACTAGGTCAGCCAAAGGTCGCCTGTGCACTATTTCAACAATGGTAGTACGCGTTTGTTGCGACGTGCACCGTTTGTTTTCCTTAGAAACTGGCGCCAGATCACGTACGTGACGCTTGTTCGAATGCACGCGCACCATTGTTGGGTCTACCTTTGACCCAGAGGCAGTGACCCCTTGATTGAAATTGAGGGATCTGATTGGACAATTACACTAGTTTGACCTTTTGACCCCGTTGAAGTACACCCATTGAGGACGACAAATCCTTAACTGTAAAACCCACCTCAGAGTGGGAGAAAGATTGATCATTTACCTCTAGATACGAGACTTTGACGGTGAAGTCACTTTCAGCCTGTTGCTGGATGGAGGCAAAGAGTTCTCGTATGACGCGCGGGATGACGCCCTGTATCTCCTTATCCTCGCTGAGCGCGGTCTCCAGAGCACTGCCCATCGTGAACGTCTTCCCACTGCCCGTCTGACCATACGCAAGAACAGTCGCATTGTAACCTAGGGCAAGGGAAAGAAAAAATTATTTGTTATTCATCACAATATTTACACTAATAAATATTCCTGTAGCCCTGTACCTCCGGGAGATGATGTATTTTGGTCGGTATTCAATATGCCAGTAAGTAGGAATGGTATTGACTTGGTATTTTTAGGCTCGAGATTGGCATCACTATTATTATGATACCGATCCCAATTCCGAGCCTTAGCGTCGTTTTGGGAGTTGCTGGGATTTATTTACATCTATGTATCATCATCATACATTATTTACATCTACCACAATGATTTGATTTTCATTGAGGGTCTCATAATACAGATATGTATTTTTCCCCATGGCAATCTCATTTGAATGATAAGATAGAAGGTGCCACTTTAATTTTCAATTAAATCCTAATTCAGATTCATAATATATATATTTATATACATTTGAAGATTCTTTGTCAGGTGTTATAGGGCATATGGGTATTAGAGTTTTCAAATAATAATGATAACAACAATAATAATGATGATAATAATAATAATAATAATAATAATAATAATCTTTATTTCATGAAGTTAATACAGTAAAATACATGGTTAGGCTAATAATGAATAGAAAAATGTATATCTCACACATTTCATTCTACATGGATGTAAATCCTTTTTCAAGGCATTGGCATTTCCATATTTTGGGGGAAAGTTCTCTGTAAGTGATAGTGAATAACTGAATATGCAATGATAGGTGAATGAATGCCGGCAGCATACAAACGAATGTGACTCTTAAGCTTTATTCTCATATACGGCAAACACTAATTGCGTAATTGGTTGCCGGGGTGGGCCATTATCTGCCGGGTGTCCCGGAGTGAGAGCTGGTCTCCTGGAGTGAGTGTGCCGACACTACAATATAAACTTCCTGGTTGCCGGCGTGTCAGCTTGTTCGGGTGATTGAGCTGAGAGGACCATATTAATGGGAGTTTTATAGTTACTCTCCAGTGTTAAGTACCATTTAAAAGTACTCATCTTAGGATCGAGTTGTATTGACATGCCATTGCCGGATCGAACAAAGGTGACTGCTTCGAATCACAGTTGTTCGGTCCGTCTCGATACCAGCACTACCAGTAAGAAATAAAAAACTTATTCAAAAATTAAATATCTTTGAAAATCTAGTTCTCATTCCAGGGTTGATCTTATGGTGTCCCAATATCTAAAAACAACTGAACTAGTGCTTAGATTGGTTTGAAAGGATTTTACTGATATATATCGTCCCAGATGATGATAACATGTACATATGTAAAAACATTTAAAACAATACCGTAAATTCTCGCAAATCTCGGACACTTTTTATTAATTATGATTTTCGTTGGCTGATGGTGGCCGAAATTTTCCGAAAATAGCGATCAAAGCTCAGACACTGTGGCCGAAATTCGCTGAAATTATCAATTGAAACGAAAGCTAGATGGAAAATTGATCGCTAACTTCGTACACAATTTTCCCCCACAAAATCATTGTCTACCTACCTGACTTGTCATTCCTTTGCTATATATACAAATAAAGTAACTTGCCTCCCTTGTATGTTGTTTACTTGTTTATTCTTGCTGCCGCACACCGATTACGCATTGAATTATACTTGTTGACAAGTCCTACTTCCAAAATGGCGACGCCCATGGTAACGATGGGCTTACTTCCGGTTTCGCGACCAATGTGTTTTGGCAGATGTAGGGTCAAGGGACACTAGAAATGTTAGTTTATAATCTAAAATCAATCGGAAACTTCACAAATTGAAACATGTCTTTCACTGTGGCCAAATTTATCAATTGTCAATTGAATTGAAACGAAAGCTAGATGGCTAACTTCGTGAACAAGAACACAATTTTCCCCCACAAAATCATTATTGTCCAATGTCCACCTAACTGACTTGTCATTCCTCTGCTATATATACTTATATTTCTTTAGTAACTTGCCTTCCTTGTATGTTGTTTACTTGTTTAATCATGCTGCTGCACGCCTATTATGCTTTGAATTATACTTGTTGACAAGTCTTATTTCAAAATGGCGCCGCCCAAGCTATATTCCACTCTCCACGCAGAAATACGATACCTACTTCCAGTTTCGCAAAGATTGTGTTTTAGCGGATATGGGCACTAGAAATGATCATTCATAATCTAAAGTCAATCGCAAACTTTGGAAATCTAAATGTTTTTTTCTTATATCAATGAAATTTACTTGTTGGCCGATATTTGGCGAAATGTGTCCTTGGATGGATCGGGGGTGGGCGAAATTCCCCAGTAATTATTTTGTTTATGAATTATAGTGCCCGAGTTTCCTAGGGCGGCCGAGATTTCCGAGAATTTATGGTAATTTGGTTATTTGACATTGTCAATCCCTGCCCCTCTAAAATAACCAGCTATGGGTCCGGGCACAACTGGTCAACCTAGAGGGTTCGCTTTACTATATAATACTGATACAAAAAAAATTGTTTGGGACTGGCAAAATGTGGTCACTTTAGAGGGCTGGTCAACCGTATTATATTTTTTCCAAAATTGATCATTTATCTAATAGTAAGAATATCAGTGACAGTCCTAAACCGATACCTGATCCCCAGCACCCTCACCTTTGAATACTCCTTCAATGAGTGGGCGGACGGTCTGGTCAAACACCTCTGCTTGGCTGGTATTAGGGTGGTACGTGAAATCGTACGTGAAGGATTTGTTTCCCCCGACGACCACCTGGGGTTCCCCGGGTATGAACTGCAGGCACGTCTGGCACCCCTCGTTAATCTCCTTGGAGACGAGGGGCCGGCAGCGCAGCGCCACCTTCACTGGTATCACCTTGTCGTCCGGCATCTGAAAAACAAAGCGCAGGAAATCAGGCACTGAAAGAAGTGAGCACTTGCCATGGCAAGGAAGAATAGCTACTGGACAAGTCACAAGTAATTATTTACATGTCCAACATGCAAGTTGAAATTTCTCAAGACAATTGCCCACACCTGGTCAGCAATAAAAGTACATGGCTTCTTTTACCTATTTGCTTTAGATGCCACAACTTAAAAATAACATTTAATTTAATAATAAAGTGTGGAGAGTCAGAGATCCTGACTAGCTCTTTGATAGTAGAAAATAAATCTCCAAATAACATATAAAATGTATCATTTGTTACATTTCTGTTATTTAGTAAGTTACACATGGCAGCAGTGCTTCTTGTGAATAAAACTTCTAGGAAACAATAAATTTCATTAAGTACTCATTTAGTTATTTTCCCCATCAATGGCTAAGATGAATATCCTCATGAAAAGGAAACTGCCAGATTTCGCTGCATGACCTGTGTTACGCTGGGGATTGACCGATATACCCTGCTTGCAGCCAATAAGAATGCTCTATTCTCTTCAGCCTGTTCTCTAGTTGAGTCTGGTGCTGCACTTATTACACTTAGGCCCATTATGAACAGCCAGCCGTAACACTCACACTGCACACAGGGCTGGATGTGATTTTGTTTCAGTAACTCTAGATAACTCTGGTACATGTATGTGTTTACTACATGCTGTCTGTGTCGGCCGTTACCAGGGTTAGAGATCTGGACTTGTAAGCATTTAGAAATGAACATGTGTGCCAAGAAAACTGGACGCTCATATTCATAGCTTAAAACACCATCAAAAACCAGCCATATTTACATCCTTTGTTTTATGGTACTATCCTTCCTTTATGTTAATCAAATCACTTATCATGGTCTTAGCCAGCAGGGCATCTGGGTGCCTTTTTGGACACCCAAACCCTTAAAAAGAACCCCTCAGGACACCCAAATATTTAAGTGTGGAATTTCTAAAAATCTCAATCTCAAGGTTATAATTGAATGTTTTCATGTCCTTATAAATCCCATGACATTGTTTAATGATATCATGCCTTATTTTTATGAATTTATACATGTTTATTGTTGAAATATGAGTATATTGCAATCCCCCTTAAAAATTTGGACGTCCCAAAATTTTACAACTGCCAATTTTAGGCACCCAGTTTATAAATTCTGGCTAAGACACTGTCACTTATAATCATTTAGATGTCTCTTTGGTGCAATCTAAAAGTTGATGTGAAGGAAAATCTTAAGATAACTGAGAAATTTCGCTCTGCACATGCATAAACTGGCAGTGTGCACACCTTGCACACATACCAATTTTTTGCATTATTCCTGAGATTTTCTCTTGCCTCAAACTTTAAATTGAGCAGTAAAAAGGGCATTCCAATATAAATGATTAAACATACACATCTGATTTAAGCAGTAGACAGCCATTTGGTTAAATTGCATTCATTTGTTTGTTATCAAACATCAATCAAAGTATTTATTGCTTGTGACATAACTTCTTATCTAGAGGAATTGCAGAGGCTATGAGTTTCAGCTGAGAACCAGGAGAACTGTCATTGTTTCTAATTATAGCATGTTACCATAGCAATACCTAGGCATTGTTTTCCCACACAGTGCATACCAAAGTGTACTCGGTTTTCTACCCCCGTTCGGTGTCATGGCAACCATATGTAAACAAATTTTGAAAGAGCCCTGGTTTCCACAAGTTAAAGGCACTTTTCCCAAAAATTAAACCGCAAAATATATATTTTCATGATATAATAGCCATTAAGATCTCGCCAGACAGCTGTGTTGGAAAACCCAAGGCCTCGGGAGGTCTGATGCATCTCACAGCCTCTGGCCTGGTGGCCCTCGGCTGTTAGATGCATCAGACCCCCTCGGCCTTGGGTTTACCAACACAGCTGCCTGGCTCGATCTTAATCCCTATAGCATTTGATTGACATAACATAAATAGGTCTTGCTACATGTGAGTATAGTTAGAACTTGTTGGTTATTGTGCACCTGATAGTGTCAGTGGGTAAGGAGTGTACATAGACAAACCAATCATAATGTATTATGATAGTTAAACCTACTTTTTCCAAAGGGGTTTGGCAGCTTTCCCAAAAACATTTATCAACAAATGGGTAACATTCAGTCATAAGTTTGGGCAACCCTTCCTTGATGCACTCCAAGACTCCAGATTATTATCTTGATAACAGGAAGTTTAGTAAGCCCTGTCTAGACCCCATTCCTAAGAGGGTCTGCCCAATGACTCACATGGGGTGCAAATTCCTCTAGTAACTAGCACAACTGGATTTCATAGCAATTACTGAATTAGGACATTAAAATGGTTTCTACCCACCAACAAAAATTTGAATGTAAGAGTCCTGAAAATGATATAATTTTTTTTTTTATTGTGATCATCATTAGATATTTGTACCATGGTCTTAGCCAGCAGGGCGTCTGGGTGGCTTTTTGGACACCCAAACCCTTAAAAAGAACCCCTCATGACACCAAAATTCTTTTGTGAGAAATTTCTTAAAATGTCAATCCAAAGCATATAATTGATTTCTGTCATCTCCATGAACACCCCAAAATTTTGCCATTTTTGGGCACCTAGTTTCTAAATCCTGGCTATAAAGTCCCTGATTTGTACATTGTCCATTCTTGTTGGGTGTTTCTACTTGATTATATAATTAAGTTGGTTTCTGCAAGTGGCATCTAGTTTATTGCAATCAACACAGCTGGCCACGATTGTACTGTATCATACTGCAGAATGTGTGAATTCTTAAAACTCACAAACTGTTTCCTCACCTGCTCACAGGTTTGAGGCAGGTCCTATTTGAAAGGTGACATAAGATTATCTTGAACCTACATCATTCTGATGATGCATTAGCCCATTACTGAGGGGTGGCCTATCCGTTGTCATGAACAAACTTCGGTTCATAAAAGTACATTGTAGGTACAATTAAAGTAAATTTATCTGAAAAAGCATCATTCATTCATTGATAAACATCATACAAGAACTTGAAAAAGAAACCAAAATCCAAAAGCTATTTAATAACAGAATAGCGAAGATCGCAATTTAGTGAACGTCTAACACGTTAACTCAACCCTCACTCTACTTGAAACTTACGCTTTTTACAAAGTTGTTCCCATGTAATTCGTCAATTCTTCCTTTGATCGCGTAAAGTTTTGATGAGATTTATTCTTAACTGATTTGAAAATGGTGGTAAATTTCGACCAATCAGCAGTCGATCTCCGACGTCACATTACCCGTAGCGCCATCACCTGGTGATAATGTAAATTAAATGCAAATACAGTTAGTGTCCTGCGGAGTACACTTCGAAATGTCTTGAATTCTCCTCGTCACCCTGTCTTGATCGCTAGAGTGCCCTGTCTACATGCTTTTCCATTCTGAATATTTTTGTGAAAATAGTTTTTGGAGTTTTATTGACTTTCAAATTGTTGCAAGCTAACTCAAAAATTGTGCACAGGAGTTTTTGGCATCCTTAGAACAGTCCTTAGAACGTTTTATGGTGTACCCCTGTTGAAGCATGAATTAATTGGGTCAAAGTAACAACGTGGTTTCAGGAAAGCAATCGACATGCTGAGGCGATCAGTGAAGAGAGCCACTGACAGTGGCGAAGCTGAAAAGGATACACAGAGTAAACAACGCATAAGGAAAAGAACAAAGAAATTTCACACACTTGGTATCAAGAAAGAGAAGGATGAAGCCGAGAAAATACTGGAAAATGTGGTTTTTGGTGGCCAGGATGACCTGGTGGCCAGATTAGGAACTAGTGACTCCACTGTGAGGGATGCAGTGAGGGATGTGGTCAGTGTAGAACTTTTGTTGAACTCTCTAATATATATGTACATGTAAACTTATAGGAACTCTCATGGCACTTGAGTCGAAACAGTGGCAGGGATTGGATATCAATTTGAAGGATCCTTGTTTTATCTGGATCCTTACAAGAACCTTAGATAAATAAAAACAAGTGGATATGAAACCAGCATGTCGACCTGAACAGGCTAGCCTTAACCAGTGTCAACCAATAGCCCAAAATTTGTGCTCTGCGCATGCTCAGTTGATGTTGTCGATCAGGTTTCTCTTTAATGTAATGGATACGAAAGTCCTGATTGGTCCTTGTTCCCACGTGACCTCACACTGATGCCAGATCAGTGACCCCTGGCATGAGTCCAGCCCTTCACTATAGCTCAAATTGTAATTTGACTCTTGCTACATATCCATTATTTTCTTCATCTAAGCAAGAGGTACCCACTCCTGTCTCCCACATACCTTAGATGAATAAAACAATGGATAGGTAGTGAGAGACCAATTATCATATGCGCTGAAGTGAAGACCTGGCTAGTCCCGGGGGTCCCAAATCTCGCCTTAGTGTGACATCACTAGGAGACAACGACCATTGAGGGCTCTCATATCGATTACATCTAGAAAGTTGCCTACCAACATGCACAGAACGTAACTTTTGGGCTATTCGCCACAACCAGGTTGTTCAGGAAGACCGGTCGGTTGCGTATCTGGTGTACAAACCATGTACATAACTCACAATTCCTTATTTTTACCTCAAAAAGACCAGCAGATAGTGGTCCCATACTTACCTCCACCCCATATTTCCCCAGTGAAAGCAGCAAAGTATAAATTTGGCTCTCCTGCGACAGACCCTTAAAATGTGAACTTCAATAAAGCATGATCTGGTTGCCTCCATGTGATTTTGTGGTCATGCTAACCACACTCAGACTCTACAAGCTGACTACTTATATAGGGAATGGTGCCGTTACTCGATACAGTACAAATACCATTATCAAATAGCAGGGTTGGGGTAATTTGTAATTGTAATATAAAAATTAATAGTAATTTGCCATTTTTCAATGTAATAGCAAGTAATCAATTACTTTGTGGCTAAACTATTACTGTAATAGGTAATAGTAATTGACTAGTCTTAAAAGTAATTGTAATTTCATATTACTTTCTATTACATCTGTCAAGTTATCACAGGGTATGCAACTGCTATATGATGCTCAGAGGCAAGCAGGAACTGGCCATGCACATGTAGTGCATATGTACATACTTTTCACATTAGTACTTATTGCTTAACTGCCACAATACCATGAGGATTATCAGCAATACACAGATGTCACTTCTGCACTAGATTATAAGTGGACAGGGGTCATGGATATGGAGACAGTGCTTTTTAATTGAGGATGCATTATGACAGGATGCAAATCTACTATGTAGTGCAACTATAGGAGACATGCTGAACTTAAAGTGAAATCCAATCCGCTTGAAAAGAGACACCCTTGTTGAAAACAGACCCATTAGTCTCAGTGGGTCAGTATTTTTCAGAAGATGTTCAACTGTGCACTGACTTAATCTGAAAACATATCTAGCCATTTTGAAATCCCAAGTCCCAATTTGGCACTACCAGGCCATACCAGCATATACTACAGTACAGCAGATATTTAGCATTGCTGGGAAGATTTTCTGCTCTGAACACTGTAACTTGAAGGACGGTGCCTTTGAGAAACTGATGTTTTAAAGTGCAACCAACATATTGACATTTGACAAATAGTGTACTCCATGATTAGAAGAATCAGAGTACTTAATCTGACAAGAACTACAGTAGGACTATCAAAAGAAAACTTATTAGAATAGCTGACATTTTTCGTTTTAAGTGTTATTGTGAATTTGTAAAATTTATTGAGACATTTATGGAATCAGCTGACATAGGGAGACTAAGTGAATATTAGAAAAAGACTGCTATCCATGGCAGTTATGAGATCTATACATGTATAAATACTGTTATGAAGTGAATTTGCCTGTACTTATTCATGAAGCATACAATGAAAAAGTCAAACAATTAAAACCCAGTAAGATTTGTTCCATCTGTTGAAAAGGAAAGTAATTTGTAATGTAATCAATTACTTTTTCAAATGTAATAGTAATTGTAATTGCTTGATCTTAAAAATGGTGTAATAGTAATAGTAATATAATTGCAAAATTCTGAAGTAATAGCAGGGTTGGGGTCAATTACTTTAAAAAGTAATCAATTATATTACTATTACTTCAGAATTTTGCAATTATATTACTATTACTATTACACCATTTTTAAGATCAAGCAATTACAATTACTATTACATTTGAAAAAGTAATTGATTACATTACAAATTACTTTCCTTTTCAACAGATGGAACAAATCTTACTGGGTTTTAATTGTTTGACTTTTTCATTGTATGCTTCATGAATAAGTACAGGCAAATTCACTTCATAACAGTATTTATACATGTATAGATCTCATAACTGCCATGGATAGCAGTCTTTTTCTAATATTCACTTAGTCTCCCTATGTCAGCTGATTCCATAAATGTCTCAATAAATTTTACAAATTCACAATAACACTTAAAACGAAAAATGTCAGCTATTCTAATAAGTTTTCTTTTGATAGTCCTACTGTAGTTCTTGTCAGATTAAGTACTCTGATTCTTCTAATCATGGAGTACACTATTTGTCAAATGTCAATATGTTGGTTGCACTTTAAAACATCAGTTTCTCAAAGGCACCGTCCTTCAAGTTACAGTGTTCAGAGCAGAAAATCTTCCCAGCAATGCTAAATATCTGCTGTACTGTAGTATATGCTGGTATGGCCTGGTAGTGCCAAATTGGGACTTGGGATTTCAAAATGGCTAGATATGTTTTCAGATTAAGTCAGTGCACAGTTGAACATCTTCTGAAAAATACTGACCCACTGAGACTAATGGGTCTGTTTTCAACAAGGGTGTCTCTTTTCAAGCGGATTGGATTTCACTTTAAGTTCAGCATGTCTCCTATAGTTGCACTACATAGTAGATTTGCATCCTGTCATAATGCATCCTCAATTAAAAAGCACTGTCTCCATATCCATGACCCCTGTCCACTTATAATCTAGTGCAGAAGTGACATCTGTGTATTGCTGATAATCCTCATGGTATTGTGGCAGTTAAGCAATAAGTACTAATGTGAAAAGTATGTACATATGCACTACATGTGCATGGCCAGTTCCTGCTTGCCTCTGAGCATCATATAGCAGTTGCATACCCTGTGATAACTTGACAGATGTAATAGAAAGTAATATGAA
This sequence comes from Maea johnstoni, assembly GCA_963942565.1. Classification (NCBI taxonomy): domain Eukaryota; kingdom Metazoa; phylum Annelida; class Polychaeta; order Spionida; family Magelonidae; genus Maea; species Maea johnstoni. The sequence continues at coordinate 45,750,208 of OZ012690.1, read as the reverse complement.
ATTACAATTACTTTTAAGACTAGTCAATTACTATTACCTATTACAGTAATAGTTTAGCCACAAAGTAATTGATTACTTGCTATTACATTGAAAAATGGCAAATTACTATTAATTTTTATATTACAATTACAAATTACCCCAACCCTGAGTAATAGTAATATAATTGATTACTTTTTAAAGTAATTGACCCCAACCCTGTCAAATAGGAAAAAATATTGTATCATCTAAGATCTGCTAAATATTCCGATACTGCTTAACGATATGAAATTGACGTGTAACTGCTCCCTGGACTGCTGGACATCTCCATATGAAGGCAGTTTAGCAGTGAAATTACTGAAGTTGACGGTGCTAAATTTAAAAAGGTTAAGTAGATGGGAGGCCGGAAGTAAATTGTTAAAAGAAATGAAAATTGTGTCCGGAATTAGATCAATCAAACACTCTTTCAAAGATTTGCAATAACTCAAAGATAGATAAATCATAAATCCATCATGGAACCCATGGTCACCTGCAATTAAGTGGGTATATACTTTCCAGTGATCAGAAAGAGCAATTGCAAAAACCTTAGTAACAGCGCATATCCCTATACAAGTAAAAACCTAGATGTCATCATTTCAGCCATTCTATTAAAAACACAAACCACCCTTGTGAACGCTGAACCGTTATAAAATTTGTAAAGCTAATTAATGGGTTTGTCAAACTAGGATGTCAAGAATCATAGGAGCATATTGTAATCAGTAACTCTCTTTTTTGCAGGATTCTGACAGTGAAAAACAGCAGCATAAAGAAAAAGAGGCTCCCAAACCTGTGTGGGAAGATGAAGATGATGAAACTCTCAAGTAAGTGATTCAAACATGTACATTTCCAAGCACAATTTCTTACTCGTTCAGAATAAGCGACATAGAGAAAGTAATAGCAGTCTCTCCCTAAGACTGCAGGGCTGGATGATAGCTGGAGGAGGGAGACCAAGGCAGCAAGGCTCCCTTGAAATCTGTGGCTGACTCAAATTTCTGCAGGATGTCCAAAGATATATACTGGTTTCTATACATAACTCTTTAAGTAGCTTTTGAAGATGCAATTGGGCTCCCTGAAAAAGAACATGCTGAAGGCTTGAATTTTTTTGGTCTAACCACAGCAATTGATGTCACCCTTGGACTTAACCAGCAGGGTGTCTGGGGGTGATTTGACCACCAAAACCCCTCAGAAAACCACTTATTAGGACACCCAAATTTATTTTTGTGAAGAATTTTTCAAAATATCAATAGAATATTTGAATATTCTCACCTCATTGTAATTCTCATGAAATCACACAAGGATATTTTGCCTTTCTCATTTAGAAAATGCATCTTTATGGTTGTTATCTGGCCTGGGTATATTGATGTCTCCCTTGAAAAATAAGACACCCCAAAAATCCCAAATAGTTCACTATTGCCAATTCTGGATACCCAGTTTCTTAATCTTGGCTAATACCCTGATGTCACCACCGTACCTGATAGGGATTGGCTCCTTTAAAGTTTTCACTATTCAGCCCCCACTAGATTATATAGACATCACTTGGTGTCTAATCATAAGACTACATATAGTATGTTATATTTGTTTATTTTTCAGCATTGATATGGAGAAGAAAAAGGGTATGGCTGGCAGGCTGAAGCTCCTGGATAAGAAAACAGTATCAGGAAAACAATATGCAGAGAAATTAAAAAATCAGTAAGTACACATAAACTGTATTAATTTCGAGTGTTTAGTATCATGATGTTATTTAAATTTACCATTTATGATATGAATTTTCAATACCAAGATATTATCTAGTTAAAATTTTTTTTGTGTAACTGTGTTCAGTTCTGCCATAAAAGGTTCAACTTTTAAACAGCACTCATTTATTGCACAGACTTAAATTAATTAAAGTATGTATAACAATTTGATAGTCCCCTCTTTGGTCCAAGATATCGTGTTGTTAAAGATTCTTTGTCTGAAGTTGGTATGTTTGATCTTATTTTGCTTTTTCTCCAAAAGATTTGAAAAGGTTGCCGGCACACCAGCATGGGCCAGATTAAAACATGAAAAGGAAGAAGTTGACGGTAAGTGACACCCTGGAATAAGTATTTATACCATTTATGCTCAGCCTCACAATTTTGGTGATATCTTTATAATCAGAGCGCTATTCAGAACATATTTGAGTGAGAAAATCACATGGCACCAAAATTGATTCATCACTCTGGAACAATGATAATTATGATATCTATTTATATATTCCGCATAGTTTCAGCAACCTCCTGGATGTGACCATTTAGTGCACACACACCTGAAAGCCAAGCCCGAATACATAAAACAATAGTGAATATTATAGAAAGATTGAATATGCCCTTGAATATTTCAGTTGAAATATTCCAAGCCTACCTTATGCATGCCAGGATAGTGACTTTATTGAAAACACCCCTCTGATGGGGTTTAATACTGGCTCCATCAATATCAGCACAGGAATGTGTCTCAGGGGTGGGGATTCGTGCCCAAGGGTATGGGGATGGGTGAAGTCTAGGCACTATCCTTTCCCTTCCCTAACCTGGGGTTCAATTGACTGGTGTTAAAATATTTCCTTGGGCCCCAATTACATTTTATGACCCTGCTGTCTTCGTGTAGAGATGTCCAGGTAGCATTTATGTCAATTTTATATATTTCAAATCTCAAAAGATATGATACAATAATTGACTTTTTTGATACGTTAATTTTCCCATTCGATACTGGTTTTTGGTATGGTATCAACTACCGAATACTGGTACTTATCCCTACCCCTGATTTCATTGTGTTTCTCTGTACATTTCAGATGGAGAGGGTGGTGATTCTGACACAGAGGATCTCATGAAGTCCACAGGCAACTATCTGACAGCGGCAGAGTTCCTTCCCAAGGGGATCCTGCAGTTTAAACAGCTGGCTAATGCAAACAAGGAATCAAAATCAGAGGTGGGGACAGAATGTTATGCTTTCCTGCTCACTTTTTCTTGTTAATCTCACGACTTGATAAAACTCTGCTGGAACCCCAATAGTTGGTTGGCCTCATTGCTATATTTAAATGTATGGCATCAGTGTCTTAGCCTGGATTTAGAAACTGGGTGCTTAAAATTGGCTGTTGTGAAAGTTTTGGGCATCCAAATTTTTAAGGGGGATCACAATCTACTCATATTTCAACCATAAATATGTTTGAATTCATCAAAATAAGGCATGATATCATTAAACAATATCATGGGAATTACAAGGAGATGAAAAAATTCAATTATAAGCTTGAGATTGAGATTTTTAGAAATTCCACACTAAAAAAATTGGGTGTCCTGTAGGGCTGTACACCGGTACCCGGTACCAGCACCGTACCGAATACCATCTCGCAAAATACCGGGGAATACTCGTTTCAATATTTAACGGTATGCTTATCGGTATTTTGCAAAACACAAACCCATGTCAAACATTCAATACTACGAAATAATTCAGTAAAATGTTATACTTACGGTTGCCGAACTTGTAAACTTGGAAGGTACGATATAGCGGCGATAGTTCCATCGCCGCTACCATTAGTGAACTTGTGATTCTTTTTGTTGCTGTGTAGTGGCGCTGCTGATATACAGCGCCACTATGCGGTAGCGATAAGAATCACAAGTTCACTAATGGTAGCGGCGATGGAACTGTAGCGGCGATGGAACTATCGCCGCTATATATCGTACCTTCAAGCAGAATGTTGATCTATTCAAGTTAACAAGGTTTGGCTGCCGTAAGTATGACTGCTTAATTTTCACATCTGATCACATGTTGTAATTAAAATACCTGACACTGCTGACAGACAACAAATACGTTTTAGGTTTATGTCAGGAACTACGCTAAGTGTGTACTTAGCGTAGTTCAAGATACCGATAGCAGTATCGATAAAATACCGTATTGTTTCGACGATACCGGTTATGGTACCGTACCGCTTCACCCTTAGCGGTATGCAGCCCTAGTGTCCTGAGGGGTTCTTTTTAAGGGTTTGGGTGTCCAAAAAGGCACCCAGACTGCCTGCTGGCTAAGACCATAATGGCATCGTGGTGGTGCTTCTGCTTCTGAAAGACCCTTATGAACTATTTGTAAAGAGAAAGGAACTTATTCTCTGTTCCTGGTTATTATCTTCTTACAATGTGACCAAAGCTGTTGAAAGCGAAATAAAAAACAATTTATTTCTTCTTTCACTGGTAAAACTTTTCATGGTAATTACTAATGACATTCTGATATCTTTGCAATGAATACATTATTGCATATGCCTTACTAGGACATTGGGATGTTGTCAAGTTGCGTAAACTATTATATAGAACAAGTGATATATTGTTATATTTTCCACACTAAATGCACTTAGTTACACAAATATCTAGAAACTTTCCATGTGCAATATACTTTTGCACATGACATTTTGGACAACGTGATGCTCTCCGCATTATCACACAAATATTGAGGGATTGCTGTATTTTCCATAATGAATAGTCATCCAAAGTTCTATGTATTAACTATGCCCCTTTCAGGGCAAGTTGAAGGCGGTGGAATTCCATCCTACAGCGCAGGTCATCCTTACAGCAGGAATGGGCCAGACCCTCAAACTCTTCCAGGTGAGTAATGCGATCAATGCTTAAAGCTGACCTGCCAATATAACAGGAGGGGATTTGAAGACTCAGCGTGCAACATAACCACCTCCCCCGTCGCAAGTTGCAAGTGAATTCACCAAAAAATGGCAATGGGGCAAGCTGAACAAAACCCCGACTTGCCCTGCATGGCACGTAATGTTTTGAGCAGAGTCCAATCTCACCTTAGTTAAACAGAGTGGCGGGACAGGTAAACCTTAGGGCAGCTTTTCCCGCTCGGCAAGTCATGTTCTGGAACCTATGTTGCACCCTGAGACTACGAGAGGAATCTCTTGAAATGAATTGAGTTGGTCAATACTAAGCTGACCAGCAGATGTTAAGAGAGGGGACCTACGATGACAGGGCACTCATAGCCATTAAATTGGTCAATGCTTAAAGCTGACCTCAAATGTAAAAGTAGGGGATCTAAAGACTACGGAGAAATCCCTTGCCATAAAGTGGTCAATGATTAAAGCTGATATGCCAGTGTCAATGGAGGGATCTATAGATTATAGAGCACATTTCCAAAGCTTTATTTGTCAATGCTTCTCACTGCACAAATAGTGACTCGGTTATTCTTTTTATGCAGCTGCCTGCCGAGCGCAATACTTTATATGCGTAAAATTAAGATAGTATTGAGTATTTCCTTGTCTTTGTAGGTTGATGGCAGAAATAACCCCAAGATACAGAGTGTGCATTTGGACGGGTTTCCCATCCTGTCTGCACACTTCACTGCCGACGGAGAACAGGTCGTGATGGGCTCAAAACATTCAGCCTTTTATTACTATGATATGATCGCTGGCAAGGTCGTCAAGGTGCCAAAAATTAAAGGTGAACTTTAATTATTTATAATTCTTTAATTATTATTCGATAATTATTATTATTTTTCCTATTATTACTTTTATTTTGATATTTTTTTTCAATAATAAAAGGTATTTGTTTCTATTCTTACAATATAACAGCCTTAACAGGACTACTGTTCCTTTTGCTATTCATGTACTTTGGGTTAGGCTTGATACTGGAATAACTTCAAACTTGTCAACCCCCTATAAAAAGGGAATACTATCTTCTTATTATCAATTGCCAAAATTACCAAAAGTTAATATCAGAAGGCTTTATGTAGATGTTGTCTCACATACCTTTCAGAGGTATGCATTTTAAGAATTGTTTTGAATTTTTTTTGTAGTCTGATATGTTATTCATGTCTACTTCTTTAGGTTTGGAGAATGACGGTATGGGTCACTTTGAAATTTCACCAGATGGTCGCTTTATTGTATTTCTTGGGAAGTATGGAAACATGCACTTGATATCAGCTAAGGTATGGTACAATATCTATCTATCTATCTATCTATCCAGGCCTTAACGCTAACTCAAAATGGTACTGGCCCCATAGGACCAGTAACACCAAGGATCTACTAGTCCTGCAAAGATTTTACTGGTCCTACAAATTTTTCTTTAACATAAAGAGAGAAAACAATGCATAAAATTCACAGACTACATTTATTTTTATTTATTTTATCTTTATTTATTTCAAAAACATTTGGGATATTGTTGAGGGGAAACTTGTTAATAAGAATGCCCCCAAATGTTTACTGGCCCTGTAGGACCAGTTGAAGTCTTTTTTTACAGGCCTGAAGCCGTTTTGGGGAATTTTTACTGGCCTGGGGCCATAGGACCACTGTTAGCGTCGAGCCCTGCTATCTATCTATCTATCTATCTATCGATCTATCTCTCTATCTATCTGTCTGTCTAACTCTCTATCTATCTAGTATCTATATATCTATCTTTATTTCAAATATGATAATTTTACAATTTATTAGTGTCTAAAATGCTGTGTTTATTTAGTCCTTAAGTGAATACCTTCTCCAAGTGTGTTACTCTTTTCCCTGAAATAGTGTTTGCCCATTGTGCGATATTTCAAGAATTATTTATCCAAATCTGCAATAATATTGAAACAGATTTCCTTTATTTCCTTGCACTAACACTTAACCTTTAATTTATTGCCGCATGACAATGCAATTGATATCTTGTTGTTCGAACCTGTCTATATGATATGCTGTGTCAGCACTTGTAGAATGATATACTGTATGTATACCATGTTACTATTGTGACAGTTTCATTAGTTCATGCTTTGCGCACCCCTCGAACACATTTATTAAACTGCACACCATTATTTGACCATCCAATCCCTATGCTAGTATTGTACAACATAATAGCTTGTCATTCGACAACTGTACGCAAAGGATAAACTGTGCATCAAAGGCAGCTGCCTGCCAAGCCCACTACTTTATATGTGCGAAATTAACACGGTATAGGGTACATCTTAATCCTAGATGTGTTTTTTGATTGCAGTCTCGAGAATGGATCAGCAGCCTGAAGATGAATGGTTCGGTGGAGTCAGTGGCCTTCTCACCAGATGGCAGCACCATGTACTCCCATGGAGGTGAGATTATTATGGGATGTTGAAATTTTGTGTATTGTCACTTTTTTTGCCATATGGAGGCTTAAAGAGGACTACAAAACCACCACTTACCCTAACAAGTCACTGGCAACTTTCTCCATGGCTCTGATGGGGAAGATCATGCATTGTCACCTTTTATTGCCATATTGGGGCTATATTGGGACTTGCCAAGTGAAGGAACTACCAAAACTTAATGTTATTCCGTTAACTTTTATAAGGATATAATGAATTTTCTCAATAAGTAAATACTTGCTCATGGTTGCAATCTGAGCATATTGTGGTCTCCCTTAAAACTTGCCCATAATGTCACAATTGCAAATTATGGGCACCAGTTTCTAAATCCTGGCCAAGGGCATGGAACCAAATGATCATCTATTTGCTTTTATAAGATAGATATCCCCAAAATCATTCGGCCTTACAGGGACAATATTGATAACCATTTCATGCCTTGAGTAACCTTTATGAAAATGTATGCAACAATGTTATGTTTGCAAATTACTTGGTGATAAAATCTTTAACTTGGAAATTATTTCAAGGAATGGTGTGAATTGAGCTCAGATTAACTTTAAAAAAAAAGCTTTTATGAGAAAAAGAATTAGAAATTGGCAAGCCGTGTTTAGCTGCTACATGCTTGAATAGGTTGATTACAAACAAACTACAAATTGAGTTCTGATATTTATACTGAGGCAATATTTGACTTGTTTTTGTTGTTTGTCTATTTGAGATGACGGTCAAGTTTACCTCTGGGATATGGATAGGAGACAGTGCACACACAAGTTCTACGATGACGGTTGCCTCAAGGGAACTGCCTTAGCTGCGTCGAAGAATGGACAGTATCTGGCCTGCGGGTAAGTAACACGAGGGGGGTTCTTAGAGTCCTAGCCTGATTCATCAGTAGCTACATGGCTTACCCATTCATTTATCTTTAGTTTACGATTAATTTACATCGCTAAGTCAGTTTTTAGAGGTAGGTAGATGCTTACGATTGTTACCCAGAAATCTTGCAGATTCCCTTGAAAAAAGATTTAAGCAATGTTTTGTGATTGCCTATATTGGACAACTTATTTTTGTTACTGTATAACTAGTATTTTTTACGGGCATTTAATTTTCACTATTTTTGTGCTCCTCATGATAGTGGTAAAATAATATCTTTCAAATAAATATCCTGCTTAGTATAGCCTTTGTATCTCTGCTTGAATGCGCAAATTCAAAGTAGCAAAAACACCCTCCAACAGTTTTTTTTGAAGTGAAATCTTTAGCACTCCAAATTAAAGCTGTATACATTACTCTAATTCCGAGTGGTTTTGTATGTGCAGGTCCTATAGTGGTATAGTGAATGTTTATGAGACGAGTACCTTGACAGCCTCAGCCCCGAAGCCGATCAAGTCTATCATGAACCTCACCACACCCGTCACAAAAGCAGTCTTCAATGCAACCTCAGAAATACTGGCACTTTCCTCCAACCACACAGAAAGGGCTGTCAAATTGGTAAGTGGTACTTTCACGTTGCAGTTTGATACTGTATCCTGTGATGATTTGAGCTTATTAAGTAATGCGCTCAGCAGGCAGCTGGCTTTGATGTACTGTTAAATTTTTGCGGCTATGTGTTGAATAACAAGTTCTTACGCTGGAGTGTTGTACAATACTACCATAGGGATTGGATGTCCAAATAGTTGTGCGGAGTTAATTAAATTCAGAACCAAGGGGTGGGCAAAGCACGCTTTAATTAAAATGCTGCAATATTAACATGGTATACAGTATTTACTTTTGTTTCCTCCTTGAATTTATCCTCTGTTGAATTTCTTTTGATATTATTATGAACTAGTATGATTTTAAATGAAAACCAGAGTTAATCAACATGCATGCATACTTATCCAATAAAATTGTCTAGTTCAATTTCTTAATTTGGTGTAGCACAAAAAAAGAATATAAACCTACCTAACTACCCTATTTTTTCGGACTATTACAGCAAACAAAAATCCTTTTTAGGGGTAAGGAATGAAATATCAGTTCTGACTTTCACACCGCAACAACTTTTCATTTTTCATTTTCACTTCAGGTTCACTTTCCATCAATGACCGTGTTTTCCAACTTCCCTGATCGCACAGGCAATATGAGGATTCCATTCTGTATGGACTTCTCCAAGCACAGCGGCTACTTCAGTATAGCCAACCACAAGGGAGAAGCATTATTATACAGGTAGGCATAAATGGCTATGCTACACATAATCAGGGTTCAGGTTACAGCTAAAAGCTCTGGGAGACTGCAGGAATTGTGGTTCTAAAATTGTCATTGCCCCACCCGAATCTTATTGATCTAGCTTTGCTGAATCCTGCAGTCACTGTAGTCCTTTCTCAAAGAAATATTCTAAGTTGTAATTCAGAACATGTGTACATAAATATACATATATTCATAGATATTGTTTAGAACTTTACCAACAACTCTCCTTCAGATATTTTGTTAAACCATTCTCAATTTCAAAGATGTTGTCAAAAGTATCATAGATCCAGACGACAATCAGATGTTACTATGTAAAAAAAAGCTTTGGTCAGAGAGAGATCATCTCAATAGTCACAAATTGGTTAAGGGTTGAGGGTTGTTCAGTAATGTAAATTATATTTGCCAATATCTGCACTTAAATGAGCATTATTTTCTTGAATTGTGAAGTTCATTGAATCTGTATTGCAATGTACCTTTCACTTCTTATCTTTCTTTTATTTTCAGATTGAAGCACTATGCCAACTACTAGCTGTACCATAATACTGTCATCACTGCAGGAGCTCTCAGGATAATCCTCGAGAAGTGCTTCTCCAATAGCCTCAAAATTCTGTATACTGGAATTGACCTTAATGGTAGTTTAGGGGCATTTGCTGTAGGGACGTGATTTTGTGACCAGATGTTTAATTATAGGAGGCAAATTTGCGAAAGGACATATCAATTATCACTGGAGCAATTAAAGAACGTTTAATTTTCAATTTTTTTTATCTCCCCTTATTTTACCTGGTAGTGCCCCAAAATGCATCTCTGAGCACATATTCTTTTGAATTTTCTGGGGGACATGCACCAGACCCCCTGGCCTAGAAAGTGTGTCTTTGACTCACCTTTACCAGCAAGCTGCATGCTCAGGGATTCGTTTGCTACTAAATTTCAAAGGCCAGGAGCCAATTTTGCACCTGTCTGAAAATGTTAGGTTCAATTCCTTGTATATTTCAGAGAACCAATACATTAGTATTTTTAAAAGAAAATAAGATTGGATCATTTCAATTGTTTCATTCTATTATAGCCTCTGCAGAATTGCATGGTGTATTTAACAGAATGAGTTCGAAATTAGAAGACGAGACTTAAAAGCATAACAAGAATGTTTTGTGTATTTCATAGGCTGAAAGAAGTTTTTATTGCTTTATTCTCTAGGAAAATGGGTCAAGAGAAGATAATATCCAAAGTAATTTGGGAATAAAACAAGAATTTCATAACAAGAAATTAATTTTATGATTTTCTTATCTTTAGATTGTTTTTAATGGTACATCTACCTAAAAGATATCAAAATGCAGAAATTAGTGGTAGCCTATTATCAGTTTTATTTCAAAAGAAGAGTACAATTGTACATGGAAATATGGAAATATATGATGTACAAATAAATCTTGTGAAAACAGATGTTTGTTTTGAGTTGTTGCTAAGAAATGATGTTATGACATGAGGTATATAACTGAACTATCTATAGTCCAGGCAATCTAGCCCAAAAATGGACATTTCAAAAAACTAATTGCAACAGAATTTTTTTTGCCACAATGCATTTCTCTGAGGTCCCTAGACCAACATACTAAAAGTCCAGAAAAATCCCGGCACGGGAAATATGCTAATTTGCATAAATCCAATATGGCCGCCAAAAAATGAGAAATGGCCATATCTCTGTGACCGAATCATGGTTTTAAGTCATGTAAAAACCTATACTAGTATTCATTTGGGATACCTTTCATAATTATTTTCATACTAACTCATTTACATAAATTCAATATGGCCGCCAATAAATGAGAAATGGCTATATCTTAACAATCAATTCTCATTTTTGAGTCAGGAAAATTTCTATCCTGAGTTCTTGAGGTGCTTAAGGTCATTTAACATGTCTTTCAACATAGTCACTCATTCAGAAATTTGCATATAATCTAAGCATGGGGAAATGCTTATTTGCATAAATCCAATATGGCGGCCTACGAATGAGAAATGGCTATATCTCTGTAACAGAATCATGGGTCTAAGTTACGAAAAAAAACTATACTAGGGTTTTCAGGTGCGAAGGCTCATTTGAACTACCTTTCAACGCATTTATCTTATAAGCTCATTTGCATAAAACCAATATGGCTGTCACTGAATGAGAAATGGCTATATCTCAGCAACCAAATTTAAGTCATGAAATATTTGTATTCTAAGGTGTTTAGGTGCTTATAAGCTCATTTAAAATGTCTTTCAGCACAATTATTTTTTTGAGATTTGCGTAATCTCAGCATGAGAAAATGTATTTGCATAAATCCGAGACGGCCACCAACAGATGTGAAATGGTTATATCTCTGTAACAAATGAGGGTTTGTCGAGAGAAAATCCATACTAGGGTGTTTTCAAGTACAATAATAATTCATTTGAAATACCTTTCAATAGTTATAAGCTCAGTTGCCTATTAATGCAATATGGTTGCCAGTAAAATAAATGAGAAATGACTATATCTCAGCAACCAAGTCTAATCTTAGAGTCGAAAAAAAAGTTTATATCCAGAGGTCTTATAGGTACTAAAACTCATTTAAAGTGTCTTTCAACACAATTATTTCTTTGGACATTTGGATAATTTCCCAGCATTCTCAGCATGGGAAAATGTTTATTTGCGTAAATCCAACTTGGTATCCTATACATATAAGAAATGACAATATTTATGATGCTCAACACTAATTTTTTGGTAATTGAAACTCTATATCACGGTATATATCATGTGAGTATATTATTGTTGACCAGTGATCTGAACATTTTTATTGAAATCCCTACCAATTTGTACCTGCCAGAAGGTGGTAAACCCAAGGCCTGCTAGTGATTTAAGGGGGGAGGGGGTCCTGTGAGGGTAAACATCTACTGTTGACACAGGGTACATTTAATGTTAGCGTATTGCAGATGTATTTGATATAATCTATTTCCCTCATTTCTCAGTCATTCCCCAGATGACAGGACTATATACCCTCATTTCTCAGTAATTCCCCAGATGACAGGACCATGTCTTCATTTCATGGTCATTACCCAGATGAAAGGACCGCACTTTCATTTCTCAATCATTCCCCAGATGACAGGACCACACTCACATTTCATAATCGTTCCCAAGATGACAGGACCGGTACAAACTCCGTATAACCCTGTAATGCCAAGGGTTCCTCTGAATAAACATCCTCTGATTCTGTGATAATTTCGAAAATGAATTAGGGATAAAGCATGATTTCCCATTATATATAAAGGATAGTTGTTGATTTTACAATAACATCTCTCCTTCAATCAGCTTTTGAAAGATTTTGTTGTCAGAGAGATATCACTGAAATGGGCAGTCTTATTTGAGCATTACAGACATCACATGTATTGGTTGAGGCTTATTCAGTGTTTACCCTTGCACACACTTGATGATTGTTAAGAGGCATTTGCCCCTGGAGCATGTTGATGTTGAATGTATAGGAGCAAACTCTGTGAATAGACATCAATTCCCAACTGGAGCACTTTGAGAATGTTTTTTGATGTTTTTTATCACCCCTTATTTTACCATATGACCTAGACTAGGTTCCTAGTCCCTAAAAAGTTGACATCCCCTTCTGTGCTGACCAAGCAGTGTGGTGTAGTTCCTGGTATGGTAGATAGATGGCCCCACCTGTTCCTCGGATCTCTAAAATTTTAGTCATACTCAAACTGGATCCTCTATTCCCCTGGTGAGATAGGTGTTAACTAAATTGACCACTGTGGCACCTAGACTTTGGTGCTTGGTAACAGAAAAACCCCCAGAAAAATGCATATGACAGCCTAGAAATCTAGGCTACTTATGCAAGAAAATAGTATAATGCAGCTTTACTTTTGGCACACTTTTACCAGCTCACTGCATGCATAAATGATAAGGGTGTATTTTCTCCTAAATTTGAATCCTGGGAGCCAAATCTGTGCCTGTCTGAAAATTTTAAGGTCAGACCCTGTATGCCCCCCCCCCCCTAATGGGTAGGGGTTTTAAAATACATATCCAGATGTTTTTCTATAAGTGTTTACCCTTACAGAACCCAACCCCAACAGCTTTTCATCAATATCATGCCTTGTGGTTGCCATCTTCTCCTGGTAGCTGGAAATGGGTAAGGGTTTTAATAGGGATTTTAATATACATATCCAGATCACTGGTCAACAGTATGTGGTTACCCTTACTGAAGGTAACAGAATCCCCTCCCTTTTAATCACCAATATGCCTAGTGCTTGCCACCTTCTGGTAGCTAGAAATGGTAGAGGTTTCAATATATATGTCCAGATAACTGGTCAACAGTTTGTGTTTACCCTTAACAGAACCCCCTCCCCTTTACTCACTAGCTTGCGTTGTGTTAAATACCACCTTCTCCTGGCAGGTACAAATTGGTAGGGGGTTTCAATATACATGCTCAGATCACTGGTCAACAGTAAGTATGCTCACATGACATATACCCTGTGACAAAAAATTTCAGTTGTGTCGGAATATTGCCATTTCTAATATGTATAGGATGCCATGTAATGTTGGATTTATGCAAATTAGCATTTTCCTATGATGAGATTATGCAAATGTCCAACAAAATAATTATGTTGAAAGACATTTCAAATGAGTTTTAGCACCTATAAGACCTCAGGATACAAACTATTTTTGTGGTTAAAAAAAATTAGCTTGTGTTGCTAAGATACAGCCATTTTTCAGTTATAAGTGGCCATATTGGATTTATGCAAATGAACTGACAAGATAATTGTTTTGAAAGGTATTTCTAATGAATCCTTGTACCTGAAAACCTTGGTAAAGTTTTTTTCCATTTTTTGAAATTAAGATTTGGTTACGAAGATGTAGCCATTTCTCATTGGTTGGCCGCCATATTGGATTTATGCAAATAAGCATTTCCCCACGCTGAGATTATATGCAAATTTCCGAATGAGTGACTATGTTAAAATACATGTTAAATGACCTTTAGTACCTAAAGAACTCAGGATAGAAATTTTTCTTACTCAAAAATGAGAATTGGTTGTTAAGATATAGCCATTTCTCATTTATTGGCGGCCATATTGGATTTATGTAAATTAGCATATTTCCCGTGCCGGGATTTTTCTGGACTTTTGGTATGTTGGTCTAGGGACCTCAGAGAAATGCATTGTGGCAAAAAAAATTCTGTTGCAATTAGTTTTTTGAAAAACGCTAGTTTGCCTGGACTACTAGGGGTAAACTCTCACTCCTTATTTTAGGGTCAGCATATCAGTCCCAGGGTTTGAAAAGAATCAAAAGCTCCTCTGACCAGGTAGTAGCTAGGGATTTAAAATGTTCATGCTACAATACAATGTTGATACTTCCTTAACTATACAAATTCCAAATATTTCTAACAATGCTTCCCAGTGGGTCTGACTTAAATTTAGAAGAATAGGGACCCTGTGGTGCCATCTATCTGCTATTGCTGGTACTACACCATATTGGTTTGTGAAGGAAATGTTGATTTTTTAGTGACTGGCAGCCTAGTCTAGCCAGGTTGCTCTAGGGTTAGTAGCGTATCAAATACACTAGCCCGACTCGAATTACTGTTAGCCAGACCTCAAAACAAACACATTTCAACTCTTCAATCTTAAATATGAACTGCTCATGTGTTATGAGCTAATACCTACTGATTTCAGGAGACCTTACACAAAAACCTGTGCTTAGAGGCTTGAGAATTCGAAATTTCAATCATCGTGACTTATTCTGCCATATTGCGGATGTCCTGACTAGTCAGTTGTAAGAAATGGAGGAAACTGTAATACCCAACAAAAACCAATGCCTAACCCCAAGTCACTGGCAACTATCTCACATGCCCCATCCAGGATTTGAATATGGACAGCAGGGGTCATGCTTCGTTTAAAAACTCTGGGAGACCACAGGACTTCCAGTTGCTGAATCGCCTTAGTCCCACCCAAGATCTCATGGCTGTAGCTTTGCT
This sequence comes from Maea johnstoni, assembly GCA_963942565.1. NCBI lineage: Eukaryota > Metazoa > Annelida > Polychaeta > Spionida > Magelonidae > Maea > Maea johnstoni. Next base: position 45,734,924 of record OZ012690.1, on the reverse strand, counting down.
AGATCCTGGAGTCCTTCCACAACAACAATTTTTGAATTTTAAGCTATGTTTTCAGTTTCATTTTGGAACTGTACTAGAGGACAACTGATATGTCAAGTGGTGTTCAACTGGTTATATTCTTCATATTCCTCTGACCATGATCTTAAATTGTCACTATAGCTAGCCAGGCTTCAAAAGCAATTATGTTTTATAGCCCCACACATTTTTTTAGTATTGGGTTAGTGGCTAACTGCACCCCTGGGACAGTGGTGAGAAACGGCAAGCAGTCAAGGGCAGCAACTTGTACCACTAAGCTATCAGGGTAGGCCCCGTAGTCTAGGGAAATTCCTGTGTGCGAGATTTTATCAATGATAACACAAAAAACTCTGTCTTTCCACTAGACTGGTCAGGCTCTTGGGCTGTTACGCACCATGCTGGCAATTTATTTCTAATTTATGCTAACAATGAGCAAAGCGAATGGGTTTGTAAGTTTCAACTGTGTGCCTGTAAGAACAGGCTTGTTCTCTATTGGTGTTCAGATCAAGCACAACAGTCCACATAGAAATCTGGGTCAGTTTGCGGTTAGCAGTCACTGAGTGTGGAGAACTAGAACATAGGGGGAACTACAGGGGCAATTGGTACATGGGACACTAATTAGTGTTGGGACGATCAGCGATTATAATCGATAATCAATCGTTTACCTCTCTGATTCTGATTAATCGATTACAAAACTGGCAATTGATAATAATCGGAAAAAGTGACACCTAGTGGCAAAATATAGAACTAAATGACAGACAAGTTGCCAGCTTTCTTGCTATGAAACTAAGCTTCAAAACGAAGTTAAGGTAGGTGCTAATAGCAAGTAATTGTCATAGACTATCACTTATTATTAGGCTCTAGACCTCTAGTACCCAATTATTGCAAAAGTGCGATGAACTGATTATGATCGATAATCGATCGGTAGGCTGTAACTGATTATCGATCATGAAATTGCAACCGATTCCCAACACTAACACTAATAGTCTTCAGACAATCTGAGGTTTGGTTCAGTAACTCCACCAGTCTAAGATGTAGAGATTGTGGTACTTGAGATATGATACCCCTGGGGAGCCTCCCTGCTCTGTGACCCAACAAACTTACTGGGCTACTGGCAGAACCCATCTGTATACTTTACAAGTGGACATGTAGAGGTCACACGTCCACCTGTAGGGTCTATCAATCTTTTGTGCAGAGTGAATGGACTATACTCCTGGACTTGTACTATCGCTCATTGTTAGCTTGAATTAGCAATTATAAAATTCCACTTGGTTAGGCTAGCCAGGTTAGTGATATCGGCCAATGACTAGAGCTGTACCTTTCATCATTGTTACGTTTCATTAAAAACTTGCATATCATTTGAAATAATAATTGGTATTTTTGAAAGGATTTTGTGACAAATAATTTAACAATTAAATATCACAAACAAAATCATGATTCATGATAGATTGTTTGGAAATTAATATCATTTTCAAACGAACAGGAAATAACGTGATGCTATCAACAAACTTAAAACCAAATTCTTGCAATGAGAAACATGTGGGACTAGTTACAATTGGGTAAGTTTGTGAAACTTGTACCATTACTATGGCAACGTCATTACAAATGTCATGCCTGATTTATTTCCAAATATGGTATGTGGGATGTTCATTCATTACATCTCTCAACCTTGGGCAGAACTAGGATAGTCTTTATACCTGTTCGCCAATGGGGCCAGTTTCACAGTCTTCGGCAGTGGGCCAAATTCACTTGTGAGAAAAAAAAATCCTATTTGGAGCCATTCTTCGATTTTCTATAATTTAGGCTTTATTTTATTATGTGTTATAGAGTCGAAGAAGTTCTTTTTTCCCCACCTTTGTTAGAAATTTCAAACACTGAAGAACAAACGGTATTGACATAAATAAATTTGCCATTATTAGCATTTATCATATGACCTAGTAATGGGTTACATCGACAGAGGAATGAAAAATTGCTCCAAAAATCCTCTCACATTTAACTTCAAACTTATAAAAAAAACTTTGTCCTTTGATAGTATTTATAAAATCAACGAATAGGGTTGAGTTAACTGATTTGCTACTAGGAAGTAGGAACTCTTGCTAAAAAATTTCCATCTTGAGATTGAGAGTACTACATGCTCTTGCCAGGCAGATTGCACATAGTAGATACAATTAACTTGCCAGACACTCAAAATATAGTTAGGACCATGAATCTACCCACTTCGTTATGAAGGGATTGACCTTGTATCCCCCCAGAAGCATGTGATTTTGTGTACAGATGTTAAATTATGGGAGTGAAGTTTGTGAATGGACACATAAATTATCAACTGGAGCACTTAGTTTTCTTTTCAAATTTTTCAATATTTCTGGGGAGCATTGTCCACAGAACCCCTGGCCCAGAGAGCGTGACTCTGGCATACTGTTACTGGTGCACTGCACGCCGAGAGATTTATTTGCTCCTAAATTTGAAATCCTAGGAGCCAAATTTGCTCCTGCCTGAAGACGTTAAGGTCAATGCCTGATTCCCTGCTTAGGTTTTTAAGACAATCTAGCATGCCGCACATAATTCTTATGAAAAATGATAGAAACACTAATTCTGCCGTAAGTCCATGGCAACGAAAAAAGGAGTTGACAAAACTCCCACAGTTGGAACAATTTCCATGTTTCACCTTCTGCATAAATTAATCTGTGGCTAAAAAATGTGTTGGTTTCCTGTATCGAGTCAGACAATTAGGGTAGGTAGGTAAATTTATTTTTTGAAAGTTTTTTTGAATAAATGTTTCATTGACTAAGATTTGAAGGGCAGAAAAAAAAATTGTGGTAAGGATTCTTCTGAGTAAAAAACTTGTGAGGGGCAGGTTAATAATAGGAACTTCTTGCCGTAGTGTATAGTCCAGCCTTTGATTTCGTTGAGATTAAGTCATTTGTCAGTAAATATTAAATCATACCTGGAACTTCTACCGTCATTAAAACCAACTTCTATTTCTATCAGGATCATTCCTAAATTAAAGACGTCTCCGAGGATTAATGAGATTCCTTCAGAAGGGCCAGGTTAAGTATCTTAACCAGTTAACATTATATACTTCACTGGCTTCAGTACTGGGTTTGGCGTGGTTGTCATGGTGAAATTAATTTATTTTGTTCCCCAGGAGAGGACTGTCTGGGCTCGTGTCTGAACCAAGCTTTTTTGCAGATAGATTTGAACATGTCACCTTCTAGGGTTTTATAATACCAGCCACTTAATTACATTTTAGTGTTAACAATAAGAAAAACCCAATATCATAACCATTAAATCACTTTTACAGTTCCAAGACTGGCAAGCAAACCTTCCGTCTCCCCCTTTAAAATAGGGATACCATTATAACTGAAAACGAAAGCATACAAATCAATTACTTAGTTACAGTATCGCAAACTAGGTTTCTCTTTTTGGTATAATTGGGTGGCCCTTAGAAGGGCCTTTGGGGGGTTGTTGTCCGAGGTCTAGTACTCAGCGGTCGAGTCGGAGGGTCCGGTCTGATTTTTCTTGGCTGTCTTTTTGGGCAACATTTCTGGCTGTATGTTGGGTATGACGCCGCCGCCGCCGATGGTCACGTGGCTGAGCAGGGCATTCAACTCCTCGTCGTTCCTGATGGCCAGGAGAAGATGGCGCGGGGTCAGGCGTTTTCTTTTGTTGTCCCTGGCGGCATTGCCGGAGAGTTCTACCATCTCGGCCACGAGGTACTCCAGCACCGCCGCCATGTACACTGCAGCGCCCAGGCCGATGTGCTTGGCGTACCTCCCCTTCCTTAGCTTGTTGCGACAGCGAGACACAGGGAAGATGATCCCTGCCCGCTCCGTGAGACTTGTCCTTGACTTGACCACCACTTTTCCTTTTCCTCGGGCAGACATCTTGAGGACTTGAGAAGTCGAGATGAGTGGAAATCGATCGGCTACAGCACACTCTTAAATGAAAACTGATCAACTGTGAAACACGTGGTGTAATGTTTTCCCTTTATATAGTGGCGGGGAGGATCCAAGCCAGCAGGTAACGTGCGCAAAATTCTAATCAATATCAACCAATGAAATCAAAGAGTTTACTAATTTTGACCAATCGCGACGCAGTGTCGCCTTGACAGGTGAGCCCGCCCTCGTGCTCCACCCAAGCTGGGAGACCACGGCAGGGGGGCTAGCGGAGATGGGCCGTATTTGGGGTAGACACTCCTCAGAGTTGTGGGAAAAGTGGAAATGAGGTCAAAATGATCCATTACATTTCGAGGCAGTTATCTTTGAGTCTGTCTTGCCAAGCCCTTTGATCTCACTTCGCTATACCTGAGATGAGTAGACCGGGATCGGGCACTGTCCATGCATTATCAAATGTCGCTGCCTCCCATCTCCTTGGCAACTATCTGACCTAGAAAGGATGCTGCATGCTAATTGCACAGATCAGATCACGTGACCAAGGCTACACCGCGTAACCCGAGGCGCACATACCTTAGGTGCTAGCATGCTGTGCCTATGGCGTTGCGGTTCAAGGGGATGTATTTCTCTGGCTATACCGATATTTGGTTATTTATCAAGTTCATTCAATACCCAAAGTATGCCTTTGTTAGAGACATATAACATATATATGAGAAATCGGTGACATTCATATTTCACATTCAATGTAGTTATATCCCCCGATTGCAATTTCACAGCCCTCAGGACTTAGCATATCTACACACACACACATATATAACCCCACAGGGATGTCATACCTGTTTTATTATACTGAACAAAATACAAAAAACAAAAGGGGGACAAATTACAAACAACAGAGATTTTGGATAAATACTCGTCGTCTGCCTTGTTGAACTAGTTTCACCGGTAGGTCACTCGGCAAACTCCTTAGGTGTTCGTGGGTATTCTTCGGGCTAGCGGTAACTATTCCTCGGGCTAGCAGTAACTATTCAACTATTTCATAGCTGTTGCTATTAACTATTCAATCATTTGGTAAGCTGTTGAGGATAACTGACTGTCACTAAGGAGTGAGGAAAATATGACGATTAATCCATGGCCCTTGACCAACCAGAATAAAGAATCTTCACGTGAGGTATTATATCACGAAAAAATTATACTTTGCTGTTCAATTTTTGGGAAAAATGCCTTTAACTTCTTGGAACAAGGGCTCTATAAAAAGTTGTTTACATATGGTTGTCATGACAACAAGCGAGGTGAACAAATCATTAATGAGGCAAGAAGACAGTCCAGCCATAGTTGCAATGTGTGATAAAAAAAACGATGTCTACACAATACTGTGGCAATATGCCACATTTTTATGATCAATTTATGGGAAAGGTGCATTTGATTTCCATGGCACCGCGCGAGGGCAACGAACGAGGGTAGAAAACCGAAGAAATTACATTTTGGTATTTATTGTGTGGGAAAACAGCAATGTCTGGATATTACCATGGCAACATGGTATAATATACAAGTATGACATCCCTGTGGGGTTTCCACCAGGAATAACATCCCCGAGAGAGGATTGTCACTCAAGGGCGTAGGCCGAGGGCGACAATCCTTTTGAGGTGAAGTTATTCCTGGCGGAAACCCCTCAGGGATGTCATATCTGTTTTATTATACCGAACAAAAACAAAACACAAAACGGGGAAAATTACAAACACCAGAGATTTTGAATAGATACTCGTCGTCTGCCTTGTTGAACTAGATTCACCGGTCAGTCACTCGGTAAACTCTGTGGGTGTTTGTGGGTATTCTTCGGGCTAGCGGTAACTAATCAAATAGTCACTCGGCAAACTCCTTAGGTGTTCGGCTGGCGGTAATTATTCTCTGGGGTAGCGGTAATTATTCAACTATTTCATAAGCTGTTAAGCCTGTCACTAAGGAGTGAGGAAATCATGACGATTAATCCTTGGCCCTTGACCAACCAGAATCAAGAATCTTCACGTGAGGTATAATAATATACAGATATGCCATGGCAGTGTGGGTATCCCGATGGAATGTCTCCCAGAGGGAGGATGGTTTTCCCGAGGGCAGAGGGGAGACATTCCATCAGTATAAAATATCTTCACCTGAGGTATAATAATGCTGATTATCATACCTCACGTGAAAATCGTAAGCCGTGATTGGCTTACAAAGGTTGGCCATTCAATCATGTCCACCAGCGAAATGTCCAATTGTAAAATGTCCACCGTTCTCACTGGTGACGCCTAGTGGGGAATGTATGAGTCATCAGACATCTGTGACCTTGACCTTGTACACGAAGCAGCAGACGTTCTTTTCAACGGCACCAGCGGATCTACCGGCATTCATTGTTGTTTTCATTGATATTTTATATTTTATACGGTATAATAAAACAAATATGCCATGGCAGTGTGGCTATCCTAATGGAATATCTCCCCTCTGCCCTCGGGAAAACAATCCTCCCTCTGGGAGACATTCCATCAGGATACCCACACTGCCATGGCATATTTGTATACAGTAATATACTCTTAGTCGCAGTGCTAAGCAAATTGGTTCATATTGTTGGGTTTTCTAATATGAGCCACTTAATTACATTCTTGAGCTATGCATTAGATAACCCCACCAGGATAACTAATAAATCTCATTTTTTTCCGTATTTCAAGACTGGCAAACCTGCCGTCATCCCCCTTACAAATAGGCATGCTATAGACAAGACTGAAAACGAAAGCACACAAAACAATCAGTTACATAGTATCGCAGATAAGGTTCTTCTCTTTTTGGTATATTTGGGTGGCCCTTAGAAGGGCCTTTGGGGGTGGGGGTCATTGTCCTGTGTCTATTCAGAGGTCGAGGCGGAAGGGTCTGTCTGGTTTTTCTTGGGCAGCAGGACTGGCTGAATATTGGGTATGACTCCGCCGCTGGAGATGGTCACGTGGCTGAGCAGAGCATTCAGCTCCTCGTCGTTCCTGATGGCCAGGAGAAGATGGCGCGGGGTCAGGCGTTTCCTCTTGTTGTCCCTGGCGGCATTCCCGGAGAGCTCAATCAGCTCGGCCACGAGGTACTCTAGCACCGCCGCCATATACACAGCCGCGCCCAGGCCGATGTGCTTCGCGTACCTCCCCTTCCTTAGATTGTTACGACAGCGAGAAACAGGGAAGATGATCCCTGCCCGCTCCGTGAGACTTGTTCTAGACTTGACCACCACTTTGCCTTTTCCTCGTGCAGACATATTGACGAGCCGAGATGAGTGGAAATGGATCAAATGTAACACGCAGATGAATGAAAACTGATCAACTGCGAGCCACGTGGTTGAATGTTTTCCTTTATATAGTGGAGGGGAGGATCCAAGCCAGCAGGAGACGTGCGCAAAATTCTAATCAGTATCAACCAATGAAATCATAGAGTTTACTAATTTTGACCAATCGCGACGCAGTATCGCCTTGACAGGTGAGCCCCGCCCTTCTCCTCCACCCAAGCTGAGAGACGACAGGGGGCCAAGCGGACACGGAGGGATGGGCCGTATTTGCGGTCGACACTCACAGTTGTGGGAAAACTGGAAATGAGGTCAAAATGATACATTACATTTCGGGGCGGTTATCCTTGAGTCAGTCTTGCCAAGCCCTTTGATCTCAAGATGATTATAATTTAGGGAAAAACTTCGCTATATCGACATTTAGTTATTCATCAAGTTCTTTTTAAAACATTTATAGAGTTAAGTTACTAAGAGTACGGAGAGATAATTGCCAAATATGCCTGTGCCATTTCCAACGTAACTCCTGCTAGAAACTTATGGCAAATTGAATACTAGTACACAGATCTATTGAATAGATAATTATAACGTGTTTCCCGAAATTCTTCTGTGAATTAGCACATCTTGCTATTTAAAATCCTTTTCTTCCTTTTCCGTAAGAAAATCGTAGCCATCAAGGTGTTTTATGCCTTCCCCAGTACCTCACATTATCAGTACGCAATCCTTCCAATTCTTAGGCTACTTTCGTCCAACGCACACATAAAAAACATAAACCCTGTCATATTGGTATTCAGTGGATAGCTCTCGCTGAGTACTCTCAGATGAGTAACCCATGTGCAGGGTTTCAGTCATTTTTGGTTTTTTTACATCATATTGTATAGTATACAAATATGACATCCCCGTGGGGTATCGACCAGGAATAACTTCCCCGAGAGAGGATTGTAGCTCAAGGACGTAACTCGAGGGCGACATCCCCACAGGGATGTCTTATTTGTTTTATTATACCGAACAAAATACAAAAAACAAAAGGAGGAAAATTACAAACACCAGAGATTTTAGTTAAATACTCGTCGTCTGCCTTGTTGAACCAGTTTCGCCGGTAGGTCACTCGGTAAACTCCGTGGGTGTTTGTGGGTATTCTTCGGGCTAGCGGTAACTAATCAAATACTGTAAAACTGGTAATGTTTGCGTGTAGTAAATATTGCGTTTTTTTCATTTTCTCTTTTATGCGTGTTTTAATTAATGCGACGCCACCAGACGTCAGATATCTGAAACAGAAGGGACAGATTTATGCGTGTTTTAATTATTGCGTCCTCATGCATTCGCATGAAAACGCAATAATTAAAATCACGCAATCATTACCAGTTTTACAGTAGCCCATAGCTGTTGCTATGGGCTGTTCGAACAGCCCATAGTTTTTGCTATGGGCTATTTGAATAGCCCATAAGCTGTTAAGGACAACAGCCAGTCGCCAAGGAGTGAGGAAAACATGACAATGAAGGCCCTTGACCAACCAGACTAAGGAATCTTCACGTGAGGTATAATAATCCAAATTAGCCCCCAGCAGCATGAGGGTAAATTGTAGATTATAAACTCAAATAAATCGTGGACGTATGTTTATTTCAAAATGTCGTATTGATGAGATTTCAGTTCACAATTAGAATTACCATATTTCCATTGCGAATATCATTTTTCGTGCACCCGAACTAATCTTGTTAAGGGCTGACCATTCGATATTTTCTTCGGGGGGGGGGGGGGCTATTCTTTTTGACCTTTTTAAGTTTCTTAATTTTCATTCAGGGCCAGGTTTTCAGGTAGCCCCTTATCTTGTATCTCCCCAGTTATAGAAACGCCGAGGCCCGGTTTGTGTCTCTATCCAGGCCAACTTTCATTTTACTGATTCGTCTCTGTAGCCTCCCGAGACACGGATCCAAGTGGTGTCGAAGATTGGCCTCTGTTGCAGTGAATTCAGCGCAGCGATTTTCTCGCTTTGTTAAATGCATAGTAGGGTATTCGACAAGGTGACCGTAACATCTAAAACTTAAGTCCATCAAAAATATCGCACAGTTAGAAATCCATTTAACTTTGCATAAGCTATCTTGTCAGGTCCACTTTGAAAATCAAACATACATGAGGGGGTGGGGGGGGGGGGGGGTCCACTGGTCATGCCGTCCACACAGGTGGCGCCACAATGGCACCAGAGTTGCAACTTTCACGTCTAGAATTGAATGTCCATTTAAGAAATACCCCGCAATCAGAATTTTATCAAACCTTGCACAGGCTTTCTTGGTCAGGTCCCCTTCGATAATTTAAAATAAAAAGGGGAGTCACCAGACATGCCGTCCATATAGGTGGCGCTAAAGTGGCAAATATGTAATTCGCAAGTGGTTATGATCATTTTACAAACAAGTCCTGCGTATCCCAATTCCTGTGATACTTGCTTAAGAGAGGCTCTTCAGATTTTAGTCCAACCACTGCTCACTCGTTCAGTTTATCCAGGGGGCACGGCAAGGAAAAGGGGATTTTACGCCGGCGTGTGCCTCTTGTTTGACCGAGCGAAAGGGATCTATTGAATATGGTTTAACTGGGGGTAAGTATCTAAAGGGCAATGTATGTATGTATGTATGTTTATTGACTGTAAAATATATATATATTTACAAAATCATGCATGCCTCGATATGTTTGGATATTATAAGGACAAAATCATGAAATACGAAAGATATGTATACATTTACAAGAATCCAGAATAAATAGCTGAATATATCTTTGCGCTTCATCAGACATTCACATGGACATCCATCTATTTTACAGTATTCTAACGCATCCTAGCTTAGATAAGCCACATGCAACTATAGGTTTAGAGAAATCCTACTTTAATTGACATAAAGATAGTACCATTAAGGTAGCTTGTGGGATTATTTTCCTTGACTCAGTATTCCCTCTACCCTGCTTTTACTTGACATTTTTAGCCTATGCAAAGTTTTTACTGCTTGAAAGGTCTTCTGCTGAGGAATACATTAAACATTACAGGAGTACCCTCACAGCAGGATGTGAGATTTTTCTGAGTAAAACATTGAGTAAGAAATACAAGTAATGGATAGTGTATTCGAACGGAGCTCCTACCCACAGTTATGGACCGGGGACTTTCAAATTTCAAGGGGAAGGCTCTGGCGCCGGGGAGACTAACACCAAGCTTGTATGTTTTCCGCAGTCTGGTATGCGCTCGATCCTGTGGTCTACTATTTTGTTAAAAAATGGCCTTTGATATTTTTGGCCTCCTTTCTTTGATTTAACGTTCTTATTTAAACAATTAAAGGCTTAGAACTGCGCCATGGCGGACATCAAGACATGGATTACGCTACATTTTATTCAAAATGTATTATTTGTTTAACACATTGTAATATTTTATTGAAACTATGTTACTTTTGTCTTCTAGCATCCTGTGTTTTAATAAAAGTCATTTCTTTTATCAAAAACATGTCCATTCATGTCAATTAATCGATTTCAGCATCATAAAGGACCATATCATAATCATGCCCATTTGAGAAGTTTGGTGACATCAGGAATTTTCTGGTACACATTTAGTGGAAAAAAAAATAAACTATATTGTTTCCCGGTCCTTATTATCCTTTTTATTTCCTTCGTGGTGAATTTAAGGTTTACCTTATAAATAAGCATTTACAACTGCTGTTTAGAACATGTTGATGGAGATAGACAATTCTGTTGCAGGTTGATCTGTAGTATTTCTGAACCCTCAAGACCTTATAGGTAACGTAATTTCACCCAAACGTTAGCCTGGAGACCCCCAACCCTTAATAGTAAAGGCGTAGTAGGGTATTCGACAAGGTGACAGTAACATCTAAAACCTAAAAGTCCATAAAACACATATTCCATAGTTACAGTGCAATTAATTCCTGCACCAGTCGACCGGACGTCTGCAGGTGCCTGGTTATCCAAACACCCATGGATAACATGTCTTATAAATAAACGAAGTACATCAATGACCCATGTAGCTTGCGAATCTGAGCTACGTTCAGTTATCAGGTCATCCATGTATCCATGACTAGGTACTGGATGGCAATCGGGCGTACGTTGTGTATTTTGCCCGGATTGCCCAGATATTCGATGTAGGAATTAAATGTTGGCACTGTAGAAATTCAGTAACCTTTGCATAAGCTATCATTGTCAGATCGCCTTTGAAAATCCAAAATAACTGAGAGGGGTCGGTCACTAATCATGCCGGCCATATAGGTGACGACAAAGTGGCATTCGTTGCCAATTACATTGTTTGTCACTGTGTCGCCACCTATATGGACGGCATGACTGGTAACTCCCACTTGACTTTTCGTAAAGGTATTAGGCAAGGAATCATCATATTAAGTCTGAATACTGGTAAAGTGAATAGTGAATGCGAAATCACCGCCCTGAGATATTTTTGTATACATGGGGCTAGGGTTTATATTCAAAATTGTGCCCTTCATTCTGTCTGGAATGTGTCTGAAAAAAAATGATTATATGAAATTAATATGGAATGATTTCGCTATTTTCTTCAGCATCAGTTTCTTTTGACTAGACGTTTTGTATTTGTTTATTTATTGACTGTAATTGTAGACATTTATAAAATCATACGTAGAACAAAAGCGTTCTTTTATCAGTTTTAATAAAGTTGATAAATCCTACGTGAAACACCTACTGTGTGCCACTGGCATGAACCCATCCACACTACATTGAACCTCCATCTCACATCCACATAACTTTATCTAAGGCACATGTATTCGTGAACCTTTTCAACAACTCTTTTGTAAGAAACACACTCAAGTATTCAAAATCACCAAGATGATGGAATATCCATCATGATATAATCGGTGTGGATATGCTTTTTACGGTATGTATTACAAATAGGCTAGACAAATGCTAGGCACCTTTAATACCCATCATTCATAAAACGCATCTGATCGACAGAGTCGAGTGGTCTAGGCCAATGCTTTTGACTGCTCATTGTCTCCCAACGCTGTCTGGGTCTGAATCCCGGCAAGGACACGTCCGAAAGTTGCCAGTGAGTGACTTGGCGCTAGGCGTCGGTTTTCCCGGGAACTCCGGTTTCCTCCACAACGCACAATTGGCCAGGCACGGTGGCAGAAATAATGACAGAATCCAAATCCAAATCTCTATCGCGCACAAAAATAAAGCCTCAATTTGAAAACAAAAATATAAACTATACACATGGTATGACGTAGCCATACGCTGGATGTTAATACTTCTCTGTCATGTGAGGTCACTTATACTGGCCCTACAATAGTCCTCAATAAAAGGATTACAATCTACATTATATATATATATATATATATATATATATATATATATATATATATATATATATATATATATATATATATATATATATATATATATATATATAATATATATATATATAAATATATATATAAATATATATATATATATATATATATATATATATATATATATATATATATATATATATATATATATATATATATAAAATATATATATATATATATATATATATATATATATATATATATATATATATATATATATATATATATATATGTATATATATATATATATATATATATATATATATATATATATATATATATATATGTATATATGTATGCACACATCAGTACAATGAACTAAAATTTATTCATAAAATATATGTTACATCATATCATCTACAAATATACTCGTCGCGTTAAATACAGCAACGTCATAATACATATTCAAGATAAGAAAAGATGAACTAAACAACAACATGCTTTACAACTCTTTATCACCCATTTGTATCTGGAGCGCATACATGCTCTAGCAACTTTGAAAATAACTCATCTAATAAAGTATTTAAAACTGAGAATTTTCTTTTCATATATGAACCAAATTCCGTCATATATGTCTCAGAATATTACCTTGTATTCAAGTTATATCAAGCTATATCAGGACATGTGAACGCTATACCTGTGAATGAGGCAAAGGGGTTCCCTCCAAAGTCACAACACACTTTATTCGTTCATTCATTGTTGTCATAGCCATGGTATAATGTTAAATGATTTTTATACGAAACCTGCAATATTGATGTTATTTTATTTGGACGGAATGAGAGATTTAAAAAAAGAACCGCCTAGGGCTGACAGGTTAATTTCACAGATGCTAACGTAATGCAAAATTGACACCTGATAACGCTGGCAGCAGCTTACAGCAGCCAGGCAATTAGGTTGAAATCTGATCGGCAAAGCATATTTGCAAGGATTTAGACGAGACCTGTTGATAGGAACACAAGCAAAAACTCTCATTCAAATATCTTCTGAAATCGTTATTATTTCCAAATTTATTGCTAAGTGTCATAGCTCCAGAGGACAATTTGTAAATCTTCTCTTAAGCATTAGTGAGATAAACATGTTAACGTTCGTGGGTCTCTTTCTTTAATACAGACATTACTCGCAGCGGAGCCCGGTGTAGCATGAGAGTGTGTGGCCTGTGAGAATGTGCGACTCACGATGGACGTGGATACGTGTCAACCTCTTGTTGGATTTAGCGCACTATTTAATAGCTTAAGATCGGATACCAGTCACACTTTCTCTTGGGAGGAACTTGCGTATCTGGGGTTAAATCCCTGCCACACAAACTCACGCTAGACCGGCGCTCACACAATTTTCATATCAGACCCTGAGAGCAAACGAAGGCCAAAATTGTAAATATCACGTCTCAAATTTAACGATAAATTTCCATTTTCACCCCAGCCGTAGATGATCCAATAGGCTTAATTCATATAGACTGGGGGCGTAATGGTGAGACACGCGGCTTTCAGGCGTGAGATCTTGATTTCTTGGTTACTCGGCAATGTTAGCATAACAACAGTATCGAAGAAATATATTGCAAAAGTTCAACTTGAACCAAGTCAGTTGAATGACATTTTTTCTACAAATGTGCAACATTTCTAAGAGCAGGAGCATTTGCTTCACTGAACTAGACAGGGTTCTTGAGACCAGCATACGTTGTCGTTGACATTTTGTTATTCACCTATGAGTTGACTGGTCCCTGAACTCGTCCTTTCTGAGCTGACCATCAAGTGCTGAACCGTCATTGGCCTTCCAGTGTAGTACTGTTGATGAACTACAGATGGCGCTATACGACTCTCCTGTCTCTTCATGCTTCTGTTGGCACATCCCATTGTATAAAACAAACAGAACTGACCCTTTGAGATACTAGTGCCTCGATTATCGTAAAACATACAAAATAGATATATCTATAACAGCCTATAATCTAGACCATTCTACTTGCTGTACATAGCATGGCCTTAGAAGCTAAAACCTCATATAATGCCATTTGTACCAGCTGTGCAAATAACGAGTGGCGTGTTCATTATCATTGCATCACTTTGTTCCCCTCGGCGTCGCTCACTTGGACGCAATACAGACGTACGTTGTTGTGATGTGCTGCGTTCATACATTGTCAACTGAGAAATCCCTGGATAAAGATTGTTCTCAACGATATGAGAATCTCCTCACAGCCAAGGGTTCCTGTCACGTGATATCTCAACCAAAACACTCAGAGGTAGAATCGAAATATGTATCGGTCTAAAGGGAGTCGATACCGAACTTAGATACAGTACTGGTCAATGTGTGTGTGTGTGTATATATATATATATATATATATATATATATATATATATATATATATATATATATATATATATATATATATATATATATATATATATATATATATATATATATATATATATATATATATATATATATATATATATATATATATATATATATATATATATATATATATATATATATATATATATATATATATATATATATATATCATCCTTTATTCAAATCAAGTTGGAGCATAACCTCAGCGGGCTCAGTGTAACCTGACCTACAGCCAGATATCAGCTTTCCCAAACCACAGTCAGGTGGTGATGGCTGTTTTTTCCTCCGATCCGCTCCCAGGGGTATCTCAAAGACACAGGAAGTATGCAGGGTTGAGGGGATGTGACATCATGGTGCCGGGGCCACCTTTGCCGTAGGTGCCATCAAGGCACTTTTGCTCTGGGAGCCTGTGGCGACTGGGCGACCGGCTGTTGACGGACCTGCTGATTCTACCGAGGTTCCCTGGACGCCGCCCGATATCGTGTTTTCTCCGCGGACCGTGCCGTCTTCACCTCTGTGCACTTTCAGGATCTGTAGGTTTAAAGTATGGATAATGCAGAAATTACCCAATTTTATATCTCATTCTCATATTTTTCAATTTTTTGGCAAAAACTTTATATTACTGTATATTACTATCACAGTTCTTCTTTCTGAAAGTATTTCTTTCTTTTAGTTTACTTATCTTGGGCATGAAGACAAGATATGATACACATATTTCAAATTTGATTTTTTGGAGATACACCTTTTTGCATATTCAAGTGATTAATAGGGTATATTGCCAAGAAAAACAACAATATTTAATATTTTGGGACAATTTAGATATAGCTAAATTTAGGTAAATTGCGTTGAATTAATTGCATTTAGTTAAATCTAGTAAAATCTAATTATATTTAGTCAAACTTGGTTCAATTCTGTTAACCCATTAATGCGCACCACAGCCAAAAGCAGGTTTGATGAAATCGTACAGGTGGAAGCATGGCTGGGGGAAAAATTTAAGGAGAAATGTTGATTAGAACATTACCGACAACTCTCCTTCAAATATTTTGTAAAATTATTCTTAATTTTTAAGTTATTCTCAAAATTATGATAACTCCAGACGAAGTTTTCTTGATGAGGATCCTTACTTACCTTCGGTATGAAGACGAGGCAGAGGACGGTGATGATGCAGAAAATGAGGAAGCCGCTGACAACTCTCCTTCAAATATTTTCTAAGATTATTCTTAATTTCTGAGTTATTCTCAAAATCATCATAGATCCAGACGAAGGTTAACTTACCTTGGGAATGAAGACGAGGCAGAGGACGGTGATGGTGCAGAAGATGAGGAAGCCGCTGATGATGGCGAACTGCGAGCTGGGGTCGTTGGCGAGGATGTGAGACAGCGGCGCGCCGATCACGCTGAAGATCACCACGTTATAGATAGCCATGCCTATGTAGCGACTGTCATTCAGGCCAGGGATAGACACATTTCTAAAAATATACAATAAAATGCACAGATATGCGGGAGCTTCACTATCAAAAATGAGACATCAAAATTCAAACCTCGTTTTCGAGTTACTTCATTACAAATGCGTCATTCTATAATTACTATAGTTCAACGACATCGTGATCTGTACAAATGAAAATGGAAATGATACCCGAATACAAACAATTGTAACTCAGTTGCGACCATATTTCTACTCATTTGAAACGTATGTTTGTTCGTTATGCACAGCCTTGGTGCCCCAACGACTGAGCAGTCTAGCGCATTGCAAATTGTGCACTGGACTGCCCTCTGTCCCTCAGCGACTCACCGATTTGGGGGTACTAAATAACACAACAAAATACATGCCCTTGGAGGATGGGACAATGTTGACTCGGTCATATTCATTTAACGCCTCGGGATAGTGACCAAAATGTACAGTCAGAAGTAAATGCTGATATGTTCCCGAGGGGTGGGGATTATTACCAAAAGGTGTCCCACAAAGCCGGAAAAGGACAGAGATTATGCAAAAGTTCTTTCGCTATCCATCCCATCAGCTTTCCCAAAAAGATTCAATTAACTGCTGTATTCTTACCTTGTTTGCCAGGTGAGGAATATTCCAAAGATGAGCAGCAGTCCCTTCCACACGTAGAGGGCCAGCGTCCAGTAGATTGGCGTCACAGACTCGCACCTGTAGATGTACGTCTTCGTGATCGTGTTCGCCTCTACATTTCTCTGAGAAATATCAAACATAACATAGGTCTTACTGTTCAACCTACTACTTATAAACTACAGTTCCAACCTACAATGTCCAGGCATGTAAAGAAATTGTAGGGACTTGGGGTTTAGGTGGTGTTTTTCGTCGGATACTCTGGTTTTCTACACCACTTACAACGTGTTATTGACGAACAGCCGCTATATGGCAGAAAAAGTGACGAAAACCAACGAAAAAGTCAAATTAACTCTACAAGAGGACGAAATCCTACTACCTGGTTATTTAGTTCATTCAATCGCCACATAAAGACGTTGTATAGGCAGATTTTTAACTTCCCGCACCAGCATAACACAGGGCCATCTATCCATAAGGAAAGAAAAGATGAAACTAAAAGTTTGGGTTTGGTGGCCTTACCTTTATGAATGTGAAGTGAAATAGATTTCGTTAAGTAAAGGCATGTTTTTTGACATGATTCAATGAATGTTTTTGTAGTTCTCATTCGAAACTGTGTAGGTGATATTTTGATCATGATACCACCAGAAAGTATCGATCGAGCGCTTTTGTAAGCTTCCCTAAATGCAAAATGGGTCTCACTCGCACGCAGAAACATTAATATTTAAAGCTTTATCAAATACCGTTTGTAGATCTGGCATAAGCTAACAAGCTACTACAAGGTTATCGTATACACATGTACACATATCCACTAACTGACCAGTGGCAACTTTCTCACAAGTCTCAAGTAGGATTCAAATATCGTTCCTCGTGTTAAGGTGAGACACAACAAGTCATCCGCAAATCAAGCAATGCGCTAGGCTACTCAGCCATGGGGAACACCTTTTTCATTTACCAACCAGGAAGAAGGGAATTAGCTTTTACGTAGCTTTCAAAAGCTAAGGCTATCTCCATAGCAGGCCACTTACCCCAGAAGAAGATTCGTTTAAGATTTAAAGATGCTCCATAAGATACCCCGCAACTAAGGCGTCTTCAGGCTCATGCAAGTACATGTATGCACGAGATGGCCTACATTTTGTATTGATATGTTATTATTCTAAGTGTTAGTTCTCTGTGATAATCGTCTGTTTGCTTACCGTAAATCAATCGTACATTTTTAAGTATTGCCGCGTATAAACAACCTGTCTAGCACGCTAGTTGTTAAACTGTTTTATTCGTTTATGTTATTTGTAGGTGTATTTTTTATATTTTATGTCATGGTAAATACATACTATAACTACTACTAATATAGTGACGAGATATAAACCCGGAACAGGGAAGAAATTTCTTTCTTTCTTCTCTTTTGAATAACTTCAAAGGGACTTCCAGTTGCAGAAGCACCATAGACAGCCCTCCGCAACGCCACACATTTATATAGCGACCAGGCAAACCCACTACTGGGGAACCAGTAGAGACTCGAATCCGCGACTTCACGCTTGGGAGCCAGGCACAATACTCACTAGGCCAAGGAGCATCCCTGATTTGGTTCATCATAGGCTCAGTCAATAAAAACATCAATACAATACAATAACCAGCACTTACCATCTCTGATAACATGTCACTTTTGAACTGTAGCGGGTCGATGACCTGCCAGCATGTTAGGATGACCAGGTCTATCGCGAGGAGGACGACCACCACCATGGACAGCTTCCAGTCCTTGATGACCATCTTCTTCATGGTCTTGTTGGTGAAGATGGTGTAGACTCGCCACGTCTTGGAGAACATGGCGCCAAACGCCAACGTGAAGCCTAGCGATAACACCCACGGGGTCGCCTGTTCAATACAATATCATAAATACACACACACACACACATATATATATATATATATATATATATATATATATATATATATATATATATATATATATATATATATATATATATATATATATATATATATATATATATATATGCAAAATATGTCACAGATAAGTCAATCAAACACACACCAACGTGAATTCTAGTGATAACGCCCGATGTGCCACATGTTCAATACAATATGATTAATACATTATAGGCAAAATATGTCAAATAATTAGTCAATCAAACAAAACTCTTCATTTCATGTGCATGGTTACAATTTCCCTTGTAGGATTCTTATATATCTTTCCATTTTTTATGGACATTGAAGTGATGAAGGGGAAACTGTTTACTTAATTAAAGTCTAATTTATCCTGAGGATACAATAGATACATCATAGACACTGATAGAGAGTCTAGTAAATCCTTCAAAAATCTTTCTCTTCCATTGCTTGGTGACCAACTTGACTATAAAGACCTTGAGCCTGCATCTTTGTGAATATGACACCCAAAGGACAAAACCAATGGCACAGCATGCCCTAAAGACATATGAGGGTCACAAGAACCAACACAAAAATATAACAAACCCGGGACAATTATTCACATTTCGTCGATAGTGTCACCTACTTCTCAGTCCTAATGGTGTATATACTACATGTACATATTTGGCACGTCTTTGGGAGAAGACATGACTCTTCATATTTCAGATTTTGAATTTCAATCATTGTCATTTTTTCTGCTATATTCCAGATACTCAAACGATTGGAAAACACACAATAATGCAATCTTCTCATCGATGTACACGGATTGAAACGTTGGTGATCCCCAGTTAAGTTCAGACCACTTCCCATGAACTCCTGGTAGACCTCCAAGTCCAGAATCATGTATTGGGTGGCGGGCGACTAAGGGACCATATTTGATAAGTGATGACTTCACTATTTTGCACCGATAAACGCTCGGAACTATTATTAAATGTGGAGTTCGCTTTGTAAATGGGGAGAAGCCATGCCTTTACTGCATATACAGTAAGGGCATCTAATTCTTGCACTAAATGTGCGAGCAGACTGGCTATCTTATAAGACTGGGCGCCCAACTACTATACCTGGATAGCTGGGCATAGATACCATCAAACACCCGTGGCGGAGCAGCTTCTACTACTAAGTGGGTCCTGAATATGCGTGCCTAATTATCACGACTATCATGCCCGTGTAACTGCTCTACCAGTCGGTATACGACGACTGGTCGACTGGTGCGGGAATTATATATCATTATTGTTTATTGCGTTGAATAATGTCTCATTAGTGCTAATTTCATTAGCACCGTTCAAAACTCTGCAAAGACACTTACCTCGCATACGTAGACTGTATTTTCGACGCCAACGACTCCATGGTCCATCCCTAGTAGCATGACTGCTATAAAGGTGACAACGCACCCCAATATAATCATGTTGTTCAGATTCGGACTGGACATTTTGATCAACCTTCAATACGAATACAAATCGAATTAAGTATCTTAACAGTATTGCAATTGTGATATGTTATGTTGTATCGTATTG
>OZ012690.1:45686996-45711996 GCA_963942565.1 Maea johnstoni | reverse complement strand
GCAATATTTTACTAGCGCAAAATCAAAGCTGTCTCGAGCTCCAGTACCAAGTATATGGCAAAAGTGGGGTCAAATGGACTTCCTGATCCAAAATCCCTACACGAGCACCGCCACTTACCGTCACTCCAGTGAAGTCCAGTCGATGGAAGTTCCTCCTGAATATGTTTGCCATATCGGGGTCTTTGTAGGTGTAGTTTAGGAGGTTCAGTGGCTTGACCTCCTCTATAGACGCATTGAGACCCATGGCCACGGCCCACACCGCGTCGTAGGCGTTGGCAGGCGGGTACTGGAACCCGGGCGGAAAGATGTTCTCTCCGAAGATGCCATTCATGGTGTGACGAAACTGTCTGGCAGTCTAAAATATATTGTGAAGTATATAGATTTAACTAATTAATTACTGAAACATACTCAAAAATTGACCTTTATGGAATTATTTGAAAACGAAGCAATATTTTAAGAAATATTTGTTTGAAAGCTATTGATGACACCCCCTCTTCAAATAACTCTCAAATAATACCCTTTTTGGTAATTTATGTTCAAAGTTGGCAGATCATGTGTGTAATTTAGATGCAAATGGGTTGAAACCAAAGAGGTGTTGTTCAGTTTGCTGTAATAAAGTGAAATGTGGAAAAAAAACTG
This sequence comes from Maea johnstoni, assembly GCA_963942565.1. Classification (NCBI taxonomy): domain Eukaryota; kingdom Metazoa; phylum Annelida; class Polychaeta; order Spionida; family Magelonidae; genus Maea; species Maea johnstoni. The sequence continues at coordinate 45,711,357 of OZ012690.1, read as the reverse complement.
TGACGTGTGGACGTTGAGTCCGGATAACCTTGAGTTTTGGCATATTTACACATTTGCATTGCAGTAAAAATAAGCTGAACGACTTGATTATGTCATAACTGTATATATTTGATATATGATGCAGTTCATCCAGGAAGTGTCTTGGCAATAGGTCGGCTGGTCGTTTACTTCATAAAATACTAGTAAACATCAATCCTTAAGCTATTAATGCTTACTCGTGAGATTTTCGTCTGGATCTTTGATATAATTAATGATAACTTGAAAATTAAGAATGATTTTACAAAATGTTTTAGAAGAGTTCTCATTCTAATTGTCAGGCTGCTTTTGGCTGCTGTAAGCATTATTGGGTTGAATTAGTGAAGGGTTGATCTGTTAAGGTCTCAATAAAGCCTTAATGACTGTTCACTAGGGCAGTATGTGTATTTAATGTGCGCCTGAAGGCATCCTGGCCAGACCGAGGGGTGAAGGCCCGAGGTCTGGTCAGGATGCCTGAAGGCGCACATTTAATACACATACTGCCCTTGTGAACAGTTATTAAGGTTTTTATTATTGCTTCCCTGAATGAGACATTTCTTGTGATCTGATTTATAGTATCTTGTAAAATATGGTATGCAGACCCACAATAAGAACTAAAAAGGGCAATGTTTTCTTCTACTTCCTTCCTTTTAATTTCTGCTATCTATTTTTTATGAGAACTTGTGTAGATAATGCTAAATAGCATTAACTCATTTAGCAGTTTTGAATCTGAAATATCCATGAATCCTATGAAGGTTTTTCCATCTCCCATGATAGACTGGTCCCTTGCTCTATGAGTAATATTGGTACTCTGTCTCACACTTTCCACACTGCAACACAGTAGGACGTGGAGTGAGAGAAAGGGAACCAGCTGAAAAAGAGCCATCTAGTGGGCACACCAAGAACTATTTATTGCAAGTTTGATCACAATAGTTCGCATATTCTTTATTTCAAAACTTTTTCTTCTTAAATAAGCCTTTGACAATGTTTCAAAAAATGTGTTTCATATTTTAGATTACAATGTTGTGATCATTTGAGTTTAACGTGCTTATTTTAAGCATTTTTGTTTCACAATATTACTGACTAAGCATGAGAGTGAGATGCAAGAAAAAGGTACCTATATAACTTGTCCGCTTTCTTTAAACAACAAAGGAGCAATGGTCGAATCGTGTCTGACTGACCTAGATAGCCTTGGAGGGCATTATGGAGTGAGATTTAATGCCCTGCGGTGGAGGGCATTATGGGGATTTAATGACTGGTCACATGGTATAAATCCTGACTGCTGATTGGGTGAGCCAGAGGAAGCAATAATAATTGCGAATAATGCCCGAAGAGTAATGAATAATATGTATCGAGACTTTATTTCGACAGGTTAAATTTCACGATATTCGCGTTCTGAGGAAGTACACAAAATTAAACCTGCGTGATCAAAATACCCTATATAGTCATCCAATATAGCACAGGTATGGTCTTTCCTATGTTGGGAGGTATGCGCAAATGTAGCCTAGTCGTCGTCTGACAAATGACTAAATATTTTCATAACAAAGCAATATTTTGAGAAATATTTCATTTAAAGATATTTCGCTGTTAGGTTTAACGATCCCTCGTCAAATATTTTTTTAATCGTACTGGAATTACAGCTACAATTGGGTCGACTACGCCAACAGCTTTGCAATCGGCAGATAGCGAAATTTACATGCGCAAAATCAAAGCTGCCTCAAATATATCCGTAACATATTCTTACTTACCATGCCAGATATGGTCACTTCATCGTCATCCGGGTTCATCATCGACCACACCACAGTGAAGTATCCCTCCGCGGCTTCCTCCATCTGCGCCTGCGTACACGTCACACTGGGACCAGCATCGTACCATCTTGGGGCGTAGTAACCCTCAACGAACCAAACGTATTTTGGACCATACATCTTCTGTTTGTAGGCCTAGGAAGGGGATAGAAATTTGCAAGTGTTATTGAAATCAATTATTATAAAAAAAACAATATAATATTAGTGTTTTTGATATTTGTGAATTTGTATGACGTTTCTTCAGACCCTTCAGACCCTTTTCGAACCCTGGTAGTGGTGAGAGATAGCTAGCAGTCAGCGGAAATGCCTTAGACCACTCTGCCATCAGGACAGGCCCTCAGTGGTGAGAGACAGCGAGCAGTCAGTGGCAATGCCTTAGACCACTCGGCCATCACGGCAGGCCATCAGTGGTGAGAGACAGCAAGCAGTCAGTAGCAACTCCTTAGACCACTCTGCCATCTGGGCAGGCCCTCAGTGGTAAGAGACAGCGAGCAATCAGTGGCAATTCCTTAGACCACTCGGCTATCAGGGCAGGCCATCAGTGGTGAGAGACAGCGAGCAGTCAGTAGCAACTCCTTAAACCACTCGGCCATCAGGGCAGACCCTCAGTGTGGAGACACAGCGACCAGTCAGTAGCAACGCCTTAGATAACTTGGCCATCAGGTCAGGCCATCAGCGGTGAGAGACAGCGATCAGTCAGTAGCAACGCCTTAGACCACTCGGCCATCAGGGCAGGCCCTCAGTGGTGGGGAGACAGCGACCAGTCAGTAGCAACGCCTTAGACCACTCGGCCATCAGGGCAGGCACTCAGTGGTGAGAGACAGCGAGCAGTCAGTGGCAATGCCTTAGACAACTCGGCCATCAGGGCAGGCCCTCAGTGGTGAGAGACAGTGAGCAGTCAGTGGCAACGCCTTAGACCACTCGGCCATCAGGACAGGCCCTTAGTGGTGAGAGACTTGCGAGCAGTCAGTAGCAACGCCTTAGACCACTCGGCCATCAGGGCAGGCCCCCAGTGGTGAGAGACAGCGAGCAGTCAGTAGCAACGCCTTAGGCCACTCGGCCATCAGGGCAGGCCCCCAGTGGTGAGAGACTTGCGAGCAGTCAGTAGCAACGCCTTAGACCACTCGGCCATCAGGGCAGGCCCCCAGTGGTGAGAGACAGCGAGCAGTCAGTAGCAACGCCTTAGGCCACTCGGCCATCAGGGCAGGCCCCCAGTGGTGAGAGACTTGCGAGCAGTCAGTAGCAATGCCTTAGACCACTCGGCCATCAGGGCAGGCCCTCAGTGGTGAGAGACAGTGAGGAGTCAGTAGCAATGCCTTAGACCACTCGGCCATCAGGGCAGGCCCCCTATTCTCGCATGTGTTACACTGCCAGAGAGAGGAAGGAGAAGTCTTGTAAGCCATAACGGTCACACATCACATGTTGGCTCTGATCAAATGAACCTCGTGCGGCCAGTGTTGTGATAACGACCAATCAGATACAAGCAACAAAGTAAATAACTACTTGCGCATCACGGCTGGCCGTCCTCTTCGCGCCGCTGATCAACCTATCGTGTACTAGCCGACCTTTAATTCAGACCATTCAGCACGTGCTAAACCACACTTGGCGGAGTTCCCCATTCATTAAGTGCTGGTTAGTTAAAGAGAATTAACACTTATTCAATGAGACTCAACACAATAACCTACGCCAAGTGTCATTTCAATACAGCATTTTTCACAATAACTGTTTTAGCACAGTATAATCCTATACGAATATCAAGACAGAATGCGATGTAAAGCAATGTGTAGTATAATCCTTAGCGAGTATTCCATGGGAGTTGTAATTCCAATCTTCACTTGTATCTAGATCACTAATATACTAAGTCAAAGGTGGATGCAAGAGCCCATGCCTTACGTTATAGAATGCAAGTGGTTTGTCAAATAATTTCACTTTGGAAATTACTATATATCTATATATCTATTATATATGCATCACTTACTTTTTTTACATTGAAGAACGACGTCTTCAGTTTAATAATGATTTCCAATCGTACTTGAAAATTGTGAAGGGATGTTTGACCATAATATGACATCTTGTGATAGTCTTATCATCAAATACTAGTAACATGAAACTAGCTATTTTGGAATAAACGTGTGTGGATTTAGGTTATTCCCAGGAGAACCGATAGGTTTTTGGACAAGGTATACGTTCAGTTGGTTTTCCCCGCAAATAAAATGTATAATATAATGATAATAGATGGGAGAGGATGTGTGAAATATCCTGTGATGTGAAAAGTTGGTAGTTTAAGTTAGAAAAACAACTCGGAACTGTTGATTGTTAAACTCATTTCATTTCATTTTCAGGTCCCATTGATTAACTTTGAGAAGTAGTTCCGAGTTGTTTCTCTATACCCTGGTGACGTCATGACGTGTGGGTGTCACGTGCACAATTTGGGTTGTGATGCTTCTTAATGCAATGGACGATAGTAATTATAAGACCTCCAGCACTACATGATGACAGTGTCACGCAAAATAGCAACACCTGCACCACGTACCTGTGATTATCTCGTGAGATATAATTATCTGGTTAACTAAGCTCTTCCTACGTCCACGCGAGAGATCAATTCCATGGACTGATAGGAGTGGTATTGTTATGACATGTATGGACACTTGAATGCTCTGAGTTACTAGGAAATTATAACTTTTCCTTTGGCGTACTAACATTACTCTATGCATTTACCCATGTTCTATGCTGTATTTCAAAATATACACTGTGTGTAGGAAGTATAAATTGTTAACATCGTGTTTCAGTCGATAAATACACGGTACGATGTCATTATTATTATACAGTTCGTAAATCCATGCACGATTATACACTTTTGTTTATCGTTTTCAGAATACAATGACATATTTATTCGTGTTTAAATACTTGGTTCAAATGCTGAATCTATATGACTTCTGTTTTGCAGACACTTCCGAAATGCCCCAATACTGCACTTTGATATAAGCTAATATTCCGCTTTCTATGTGTGATCTATATATGTGTGAATGAGAAGGTTACTACATTTCATTTCTGCACTAAATGCCTGGGCAGCCCCGGCATAATACACGATCGCACACAACCTGGGTCATTGATGTGCTTGGCTTGTTTTTTTTACATGTTATCCATGGATGTTTGTACAACCAGGCATTGGCATACGTCCGGTCGACTGATGTAGGAATTGAATGTCTGTACTGTATCTAGTAACGTTGACTATTTGAAGAAAGGAAGGAAGAGGAAATTCCCTTCTCTTCACGAATAGTTCCAAGGGGTCTTTTAGTTGCAGTCAGCACTCCACACCGCAGGCCACACATGTATATAGCGACCTGACCAACCTGCTTACGGGGATCCATGCGAGAAGCATGTGAGAAAGTTGCCAGTGACTCGGGGTAAGATGGCGATCTCCATGGGTACTCGTTACCTACACCACTAACAACTAGCTAATCAAGATTTAGCAGAAGTGCCGAATGACAATAACATTTCAAATCCGTGAGGATCTGTGAAGATTGGGGTGTCTATGGATAGATAGGAGTGGCAGTCGTACTGGAGGGTCATTAGTTTTGATCTATAGCTGATGTGATAACTTTGGTTCTTAATCATCCACCTACGTTCGATGTACGTAATTTCTCCTCTGAAGAGTTCGTTTGATCAAAATTGATTCACAATTTGCTAGACTATCCATACATAACAGGGAAGATAGGCACGAGATGGCAAGAGGTCACTTGCTTTTAAGTTTGATACTATCTTCAGATTGCGTGTTCTCGTGACTGATTTGTTAAGGTCACAGCCATTAAAAGAAAATTTCGTAGAACTACCATATGATCATAGCTTTGTGTTATTAAGATATTGACACTGATTGAAATAGCATTCCAAAAATAGATACGCACCTCACAGAAGACCTTTTTGGCGGTGGCTTCATAGAAATTCCCGAATATGACTCGTGCTTCCTTTATCTGAAATCAAATGCAATATAAATCCCATTAATGCTCATAGCGGTCAAAGGCAGCCTGACAATCTTGGTAAAATCTTCAAGCTGAAAGAAAAATTGGGAAAATAATTGAAGGAGAAATGTTAATGAGAACATTACCAACAGCAACCCTTCAAATATTTTGTGATATAATTCTGAATTCCCAAGCTATTGCCGGAACTATTTTAGATATAGACGATACAGACACTCCTAAGCATTAATGGGATAACATCAAAACAACCATGTTGACATTCTCGTCCATTGGTCTGGTGAGATACAAGTGTAGGTTGCTCGATCCATCTACCAAGGAATCACTGTCAACGGTTAGAAGACGCATCGATTATCTTTTAAGTCCAAGATGTAACTCACAGAAACTGTCTTTAATGTATGTACTCAGTCACTAATAAGGGATGTTCTGACTTACTTATTCAAAAGTATGCTATGAATGGAAAAGGTGTTCATAAATATAAAACTATATTATTATTATCATTATTATTATTGTTATTATTATTATCATCATTATTATTATTATTATTATTATTATTATTATTATTATTATTATCATTATTATAATATGGTAATGATGATGGTGATGATGATGATGAAACATATCGTCATGTCTATGTTAGTTCATTCAAAATAAACGTTTTTGGGGTTCGTCGTTTCTGTCAAGATTTGATTTTTCACCCCTTAACGTTTATTGCAGATAGGGTGTTTTATGATGAGCACTCGGCTCTGAGGACGCTTACGTTGATTTGTCCAACTGATTCGTTTTCCCCGACGTCCTCTGCCAAGTATTACTTAGCAGCATTTAAATAGATAATGTCCGCCGCACAAAACACGTCTGATTTATTCGTTTAAGTGTTAAAATTCGTTTTAACTTTCGGTTACCTCAGTCCAGACTGCAAGACTGTGTTGTGTCAACCATTTTGAATCAATGACGTCACATAGTCTCTCGCGAGATTATGGGTACAACGTCTGATTGTAAATCTCGGAATTCGTTAAAAACGGAAAGTTTTAAAGAAATAAAACAGTGTAGTGAGTAAAAAACACCTGAAATATAATTCTTTCATAATTTTTCCTTTAAATGATATCATTTTGTACTGTTGTGGCTCTTTATTTTGGTACGTTGTACTATATATTCCTTTCATTTTGATTCCGTATTTCTATATAATTCTGGGACTTACATGCAACTGCTCACGTGCGAGTCTTTCAGAAAATAAACATGGCTTCCCTTCGACTTCGTTTCTAGAAGTCTTCGCGTTTTAGGCCTCAGAACGGCTTAATAAGGGACAACATTGACAAGGAAGCACACGCATTGTTTAAATACATATCAATGATATTGGAGCCGCAGGTACGTATTAAGAACTGAAACCAAAAAGTACTTTTTGCGGCCGTTTTCGTTCCGCCTAAGAAACAGGTCGGAATGCTGCTCAACTAAAATCGTGTTAACTTCATTAGACTCCGAAGCTGGAGATAGGACCAACAGCAATAAAAACAGCCAGCAAGGAGGCTAATTCGTTGGACTAGTCTATGTGGATCCGGACATGCATATTAGTATTCTAATCAGACATTTGATACAGCTAAATTTGCTGCAACTTTCGGTCTGACCTACACTATAGATCTCAGTTTATCTGGCATTATAAAATGCCATTTAAACCACCATTACAGTTTAAGCTAAGTAAACACTAGTCTACCTTACATTATAACTATCAATCAGTTTAAGCTACAATTGTATTGTATCGTCTTCTTTATTGAAAGTGTCATTCAAGGTACGAAATTACCAAAACAATATGTACATACAATGATAACATAGATAAGGAACATAACCTAAAATTTAACAGAAACACAAAAAGAACTTATCAGAAAATACATTTACTATATATAACTAACATACGTGATATATCCTTATCTCAGCAGCAATAGGGTCCTAACCGTCATAATCTTGTCATTAGAAGAGTGCTGTTATACGGCAAGCCATATGCCACTCTCAGGTATGGCAAGCCCTACCCCACACGTGTACAATAAACTACTAGTTTAGCCAATATCATGGCCGCCAGATACACTCACCTTCAGCTGTTCCACCGCCTTTGAGGGATCCGTCTGGAAGCTTTCAGCCGTAACTACTTTGAAATTATTTCTCTGCAGTTCCTTCAGCAATGAGTTGGTTACCTATGAAATAACATGACGTAACGCTTATGTAGTGCAACGATATACACATAATAATGTAATAATAAATCTTTATTCCAAAATTTGCCAGTGACTTGCTTTTAATGTTTCTCTCAAGTGCATTTCCTCCTTTATTTACTGTATTTGACTCAAATGGCAGAAAAGGTGACAATATATACTCAATAGAGGTTCATATTAGTTTTCCCCAAATTATTATCATGAAAAGGGATAAAGAGAGTTTGTTTTCTCAACAAATATCGCCTTGGAAACGAGACAAAGGTATCCACAAAAGAGGAGACCTCTATCTGCCATTTTTCACGACGTAACAACAATATAGGTGACTGAGGAAGTGTGATGTCAATCACACTACAGTAAAGACATCTTATTCCTACACTAAATGTGCGGGCCTATCGGGTATTTCACACGACCGTGCGCCCGATGACCATTTGGATGCCACGACATAGATACATCAAATGTCCGTGACGGGGCAGCTTCTACTACTAAGTGGATCCTGAATATGCGTGCCTAATTATCACGACTTTGCAGCAGGGCATACCCGTGTAACTGGTCTATCAGTCGGCAAAAGACGACTGATCGACTAGAGCGGGAATTAGATGTCTTTACTGTACCATCATGAAGCGTTCGTTGCCCTGTCATATTAATATCTACTGATTAACTCAGAATCTCCCCCTCTCCTCAACTGAAAGGTGATCAACACCTCATTTTGCCCTAATCACCACTAAGTAGCATCCCACACTGATAAGTAACTAAGTATGTAATCATGATAATATGGCAGCTCGTGTAGCAAACGAGAGCTTAGTAGTTTAAGACAAAGCTTTATAATTATAGATCCTGTTTACTTGGTATCGGAATCAGCTGCCAATCACATGTTATAAAAGAACGACAGACGTACGTCATGATCTTTGTCAGTTTGCGATGTTCAAGGCCTTACAGCGGGTGTTATTATGAGAGACCCAGGAACAAAAACAATTCTCATAACTCATCAACGAACGAAAGGTCATATGATATTCCTGGTGCAAAGTAATCAAAAACAGCTCGTCTAAACAACGCACGTTTATATAGCGACCTTGCCACCGCCGCTCTTTGAGAAGGTAAGCATAGGTATTGAATAAAGTGCATTGTGGTAGGGAGATAAGTTGAACTATATCATCCTAACCAATAACGAAATGAACATTAATTAGTACCAAATTTATGATTTAATAAAAAAGTGACTCTTAGAGGTTTGCCAAGTTTGGATGGCAAACATGAACTTATTGTAACAAAAAAGGAAAAATCGGTCAGCCAAGCTTGTGTCGGACAGACTACAGCATAAACAAATATAACCAAAACATGTATGATCTAATTACGCTGGAAATTAAAGTAAAGTATGCTGACAGTGCAACTGAACCCGATATAAATGGGTCTAAGTTACGCCTCGGGTGGTGGATAATGTCAGCTGAGGCCACTGGTGTTTTTGTGAAAGCTTCGAGCTACTCGGCCTCAACTGACGCCCGGGGGGGGGGGGGGGGGGGCACTCAGGTACACAGGGGGGCCGCACCTTAGTTACGTATTTCGCGGAAGTCAAGGGGTCTTTTTTTAAGACCTCCGCATGTCCGCGATTTTGTAAAAGAAGGGTACTTTTTGGTACCAAGGTACGAAGTATGGGGGTCAAAATCCCCTTGCAATCCACGAAATATACGCGGCTCTGACGCGAGTGACTCCCGAAGTGACTGGGCTTCCGATTTTGCTGCCGCCACTTGCTGCCGCTAAACACGCAGAGGATTATAAAATCTTAAGTTAAAATACGTGTTCCCGTTCATCTAATGTCAGTGTTTTGATAAAAGAAGGGGTGTTTATTTAGTGGAAAAAATCAGCGTTTTATTAAAATAAGGGTGCTTTTTTGGCCAGAAATCAGTGCTTTAGGGGTATTTTTTAATTTTGATAACGAACGTATGCGCCCCCCTAAATACCCAAGTGCCCCCCCCCCCCCCGGGAACTGACGTAACCCACCATCCAGGTCTTCAGGCGTAACTTAAACCCAATAATAGCTCCAGAATCCATCCATGTCCTCGGTCTCCCAGCCTGCCTATCTGTAAGGTGAGTACTGAGATATTAATTTTCATCATCCGCATCAGAAGGTGCTAAATGGTCAGGTGTGCATATGTCCCTTAAGAACCCTCATGCAGTATGTGTCCACTTATAACTGCTGTTAGATTCAACGTTCAAAGGCCCAGAGATTGTATGTAGGCATTAGCCATATGGGATTTCGTCACACGATTTGTCGATAAGGCTAACCTGCTATAGGTATAGTCATACGTAGAGATATGGAAACGGGTGGCACCAAAACACGTTGCAGAATCGCATAGGTGCTTAGTGACTGCCTTATATATTGATCAATTCTCGTGGTGTGCCTCAAAGTCCATGCGAAGGTAGAATGGCATGTAAATTATCCATCAGAGTTATTTCTAAACACGTTTGGCAGTTTTCATCCAAATGTTTAGAGGATAACAAAATGATGATCTTCAACTTAGATTTCACTCGGTCGGCTTATCAGCTTAGTGCTCTTTTCAATTATGATTATGGACCATTTGTATACTTCTCCATAACTAGGAAATGAGGAAAACCATTTGGGTATATTTCATTTCGTGTAAAGGTTCCATCACGAGTGGATTTGAAGACGAACTATCTTGCACAAGAAAGTAATCATGTGTCTTACGACGAGGTTTGCTGAGGTCCAAGGCACAAAATAACTCGCGAGTGAAAGGTTATTTGTCTTTCCATCCACGAGTGGTGGAACCTGTTTCTCCCACGACTAAAAAAAAGAAATGTATACGTTTTACCATGGAGTTAGCTAGCTTAACGTAGGCAGCCTATGCAAAAGACAAGGCCGCCCATATTTAACAATGGTAATCCGCATTTGGTGTGACGTGTACCTATTTTTCCATATAAACTGCAGCCAGATCATGTGCGTGACGCCGTTAAAGTGCACGCACGCCATTGTTGAGTCCACTGTGGGAGCTGCAGGACATTGTCTATATTTTTCTTAAAATGCCCATCAAAGGCCCGAATTCAATACCTTCGTACACGTTCATCGTTTGTATGTGGCGTCATCTTTGACTTTTGAAGATTTTAGCACGGCTTACACATTATCCTGAACTGTGAACAAAGTGTAGAACGATTGAATATCTTTACGGGTTATCTACACATAATGCGGGCCTCTCAGTGGGAGAAGGGAATATACTCGCTGTCTCCTACAAAAATGATCATGATCGGTGCTGTTGACAACGAGGAAAGTGCAAACAAATAGATACACTCACACCATCCAACATAGATTAAGTGTTTGACTTACCCCTGCATAAGGTTCCCGCTGTTCAGTTAGAACCGCCACTCGGTTCCAGCCAAACTTTTTCATTATAGCCATACGAACAGGTATGAAATCATTCGCTGAAGAGATCGTCCGGAAGAAATACGGAAACTTCTCCCTGTTTGTGAGAACTGGCGTAGTGGATCCGTAGGACATCTAGACAGAAATTAACAAAGAGAAAATTCATGATTTATATCAAACAGAAGTTTTATAACAGAAGTTGTTTAATATACGATAGGATAGCTCCAGAATCATGGTTTACATATTTATTTATCATTTTACACGTTTTACATGTTTCCTTGAAGTACCACTCCCAATCTTGCGAAAAACCTTCGATGGCTTCTCTCCAACTTGACACCCTTAGTTGTTTAACATAACCATATAGGATATATCTAAGGTTAGATTTGGAATAGTTTTGAATACATACAGTATCATTTAACATGTTTGCATAGAGTTCCACTTACAACCAAGTTGAAAATGCTATTGGGATTGGGATATTTTTGGAAACCATACATAGAATTGTCTTTACGATGTGTCATACCAAAGAGCCGTGAAACGTTTAGTAAAACAATAGGTAAAATATACCATGTGACTTTAATTTTGCTGCAAAATATCGTTGAAGTAAACAGTTCAATTTCATAAGTGTTCGTTGTACACGTTCGTTGTGAGATGCGAGTTGTGAGATGCGAGTATTGTTAGATGCAGTCATCGAATTTAGTACCATGCAAAACGATTTTTACTCCAAAACATTATTTTATGTGTCTTTCAGCCAACCAAAAAAGCATTGCATATTAATTTGTCAAGGTAACTAAAATCCAATATATTTTGGTGAATACTACAGCTTGAAATGGACAGAAGTACTATCTAAAAACAATATCTATCTTCACATATAAGTATATATACAGGTTGATCATTTTCACAGCATATCGTAACCGATCTCCACTCCAAAGGCATCGCATACACATTTTTCCAGCACTTGCTCAGAGCGGAATACATATGAAGATATTGGGTACGGATAGGTTGTAGATATGATATTCTTAAGCGCACTTAACCGTGTAATTACAATTCGTAGACGTGGACACATGGCTTCGCGACAATGGTGGACGATCGATTCGGGAACAAGGAAAAGTGAACGCGAAGACTAATTGATAACTCTTGCTTACATTTAATCCTACCACTGCATGGTATTAAGCACACACAATGTCATATATATGTGTATATATATATATATATATATATATATATATATATATATATATATATATATATATATATATATATATATATATATATGTATGTATGTATGTATGTATGTATGTATGTATGTATGTATGTATGTATGTATGTATGTATGTATGTATGTATGTATGTATGTATGTATGTATGTATGTATGTATGTATGTATGTATGTATGTATGTATGTGTGTGTGTTTATATTAAATGAACACGTACATATATTTTTGCGATTTTCGATTCTCTCTCTCTCTCTCTCTCTCTCTCTCTCTCTCTCTCTGGTTACCTGTATAAGGTTCCACAAGCCTGACACCTCAGCTGTGTATTTGCTGATCTCGGACATGAAGGCGCCTACGATGGCCAGCTTAGGCGGCGAGTTGATCAGATAGCTGATGAGGATATCCATGGCGACACCAGTCGACCCCTGATGAAGAATATGAAGGGCAATATGATCAATTACCTTCACCTAACAATAGCTTTATGACAGAAACTATAAGCAAATAATACTTCGAAATACCACATGATTCTATAAAGTGCTTTACAACATATTACAATACCGTTTCATCGGACATGTGGAGATTTAGAATTTGCATTGTACCAATTTGATAAATTACCTATCGATATGACGAATTATCATCCATCAATTCAATTATGTATTACGGAACATCAATTTTACAAAGACAAACGTCAATTCACTTCAAATTGTGTAATTCCTCTTATTTGATCCAGGTGACCTTTCTGAAACTTCAACTATTACTTTACAATCATGATAAACTAACTGAATTAAAAAATAAATCAAACTCTCGGATACAATAAGTGATTAACAGTACCCCCTTTCCCATTTTCTTTCTTGTTTACAAACCATTACACACATCTTTGCTAAATAAATGAATACATTGCGAACATAGCATTTGCCTTTTATTGTTAGTTCTTAATGTCACCTAAACCTTTGTCGCACCTTTTCTCTGGAGTCATACCTCACAGTTGTGTATTTGCCTAGTTTCTGTTGATAGTGCTGACAATTTGCTCTGTGCTTCGTGCAGTGGTGAATCACAGCCAGCAGTCACGTGCGATGCACTAGGCCACTTGGTCATGAGGGCATACCATCTATAAAGGCAGTGCTATTTGGAATGTCGTTTATCGTTACATTTACTGCCATATTCCGGCTAAATCGGGACACGACGAATACATCCGCCTATTCCCAAGTCACTGGTAACTTTATCACAAGCTCTGGCCAAGATTCACATCCGGGCATTCGTGAGAGACAGCAAGCAGTCAATGGCAAAGTCTAAGACTATTCGGCTCCCAGGGACATCACAGAAACGTTTAAGTAGCCCAGGAAACCTCCTCAACAAATTGTCCATTTCCCACCACGTGTTGGGAAACTTAGCTGCTTATTGAGAGTGGTGGCTTATAGGATTGGGCCTTCCAGGTATAATATGGTATGTTTCACACCTCCTTCCCAGTTCAGCGTAGTGATAATTGAGTGGTAAACTGTCACCTTAGCCTGGGCCCTGCAGAAATCTAACAGCTTGATATAACGCTAACAAGGAGACACAGGCATTCAAGCAATCTCACTAGAAAGGTGTGTGCGGTCTCGTTATGCCGTTTAGGGTCGTTATGGAACGACCGGGCGATAATGAGGTGATTTCAAACACAATTATTTTAACAATGGTCAGATTCGCGTTGTGTCGCTTTGGAAATAGGCGCCAAGCCACGTTTTTGTGTTATCGCTTACACGTACATCGCACTCAGCTATTACAATTCAATATAGCATCAATATCTTTAGCTCTGACCGCAGAGACTAATGCGGAGAGTGGAAGCCAACGTTCATTTCAATTAAATACCCAGAGAGTCTGGAAAATAATTGCCTCACTAGAAAATATACTAGAAAATTAATTGCATATAACCAAATGGCAAATTCAATGTATGCCAAATATCAGAATTTGTTTCTGCTGAACTAACTCCATTTCGGCAATCAAAAGGCACACATGGACCTTAACTTCTAACCTTACACTTCTTTTAAAATTCTACACTGAGGTCCCTTTGATTATGTTTCTAGAAATCATTTTAAAAAGTGTGTCCCAGTGCTAACTGTCGTGGCACCACCCCCGATATTTTGGTAAGACGAAGTTAAGCTATGTTATATGTCAATCTTCCAAAGGCATGTTTGAATATCTTTATGAATGTGAAAAAAAGCATGAGGGCATAAGTTATATACATCTACTACGCTGATGAATAACATTGGCCAAAAAGTATCAGAGAAATTAAAAAATATGGAAAACACTATTTTTTTCAGTTTTGTCCCTATAACTATTTTAAAAAATCGCAACGTTATCGAGTTTCTTAAATTCGCTTAAAATAGTCCCTGGATTATGCTTACTAAAATAAGATAAAAATGGGGTCTCTGTGCTTCTTTGTCAAGCAGGAGTTTACTCATTAAAAAGTCCCCCTTTCGGGTCAAAACATAAGATTCCAGTGGACAAATCTTAACAGAATAAAAAAGTACAATTTGACTTAGATAACTTACTTTGGATATCATCAATTATAAATTAGTAGACTAGTCTCTATGTAGACCGTCATCAGGTGCAGTTCACATGTTAGTTTAGGGATCCTTTTTATACCTTGTTTATATCTAAATATAATGTCTATAAAGGGCTTCAGAATGGACAGGGACAATCTTTGAAGCAAAATATTGAACCTTAGGAACGACCACATTCGCTTTTGTAATGATGTAAAATATGACCTGGCACTAGACTAGAGCAGTAGAGGACAGGTTAAAAGAGACGCAACGGTTTCAGTTCCTCCTCTCGCCACCAGGGGCGCTTCAGATACTAGTAATTAAGTGTGTCTTCAAATCATTCGCTGAAATTTCCCTTTCCAATTGTATTGTTTTCTTTATTGGCCATCTCCGAAAGGATGTGAAATTACACATACAAAAATATAGGAATATAATAAGAAAACACAAATAATAACAGTACAGAAAACGCAAAGAAAAAATAATAATAAACATCACACACTCACAGGACTTTTTGACAGTCACATATAGTAGCCACATATACTAGAAGTTAAGACCCCAGTTTTCTAGCATCCTGTTAAAGAATGTAGGCAACACATTATTGGACTATCTAACTTATGACTACTTAGCCTTTGCGGTGACTGGGTTAAGAAGCCCTAGGTCATACTGGCAACTCTCTGTTTGCTGCCTCTCAGAATTCCCCATCACTTATCATTATGCTAACAATGCCAGTACTGCTTTTAATAACTTCCCTGTACATTCTATCTATTGTCATACCTGCTATTAACCAGGATTTGTGAATTTCGTGAATAACAAAACACGCCCCATTAAGTATTTACTGACTGATTGAAGTGCAAACTATTTGCAATGATGATTCAACCAAAATATATCAAAGATATATGACCGAAGAAATCATTGCAGTTCCCAGCCTACTAAAACAGCTATTTGATTAACTTATATTTTTCAAAGTTATGCATTAGTTTATACTTTTTATTGCGCTGAACCGATACCCTTTTGTATAAGATGATCTTTGGATAATGTCAACGCATCATTATTGTATTTTAACCTAATTGTGCTGTTAAATTCCCATTGTTTTTACCTGTAGGTATTGTTGTATGTTCCCTATTGCAAACTCTAGGTGTCGCCGGAGAGGCTAGGTACCATCGAGCGGTCTGTTTGCCTTTATTTCATGCCGTCAATGTCAGATCGATAAATCAATAACTCATCTACGTGTCTACCTCGGCTAACCTGCAGTATACCTCATAGCTGATGAACCTAAAGCCACCCTTTACAACCAACCTAATGTTGTAGAGACAATGTTGCGCAAAGACTTTCAAGTAAATTAATTTTCACCACTTAGTAGGGTAGAAAAAAAATACAAGTCCTGAATTCACTAATTGGGGGATGGGACGCCTCCAATGCCGGGAGAATCCGCGCAATGCCCGTCTCTCTCTCTCTCTCTCTCTCTCTCTCTCTCTCTCTCTCTCTCTCTCTCTCTCTCTCTCTCGCTATTGCTATATATATATATATATATATATATATATATATATATATATATATATATATATATATATATATATATATATATATAGATATATATATATATATACATATATATATATATATATATATATGTGTGTATATATATATATATATATATATATATATATATATATATATATATATATATATATATATATATATATATATATATATATATGTGTATATATACACATATGTAGAGAGAGAGATACGATGTACTACAAAATACAAAGATGTGAACACGAAGAAAGTAAGGAAACCAAATATAAAATGAATATGATAACAATAATATCAAACACTACGGCCACCTGCCATTTCCTCAGTGGAATCTGTGATGGCTATCCAGCTAAATATATTGGATAAAGCGGGCACCGTTGAATCCTAAGTCACTGAGAACTTTCTGACTAGCCATTGGCCGGATTCGAATGGTGCGAGACATTAAACAGTCAGTGGCAGTGCCTCAGCAATCAGGACATGGCCTCACTGGTTTGATTATTTTTATTTTGCCTTCAACATAATGAATATCATGTTAAGACTTACCCGTGTGTCATTGTAGTCCAGAACAAGTTCATAGTCGCCCAGCACTGATGTGTCGTTGTTGATGTGTTTGACTGCGAGCAGAGCGGCCTGGAGACAGCGGTTGCCCAGGTTATACCACCACCCGGGTGCCAGGGGAAACAGCCCTCCAATGTGGAGCTCTTCTTTACCCTCCAGGAGCACCGGAAGCAGCATCAACAGCAGCCATCTTGGACTCGCCATCTTTGATCGGCGCCTGAAGTACCTTGAATTCAAGAAAGCAGATTTAAAAAAAAAATCTCCAAACGTTGCATGATTTTTCATCTTGCATGCATGTAAACAAAAAAACTTGAAAACTTGATTTCAAACCAACTTCACTTGTTCATGAACACATTAAATCTGAAAGAAAAAATTCGATTAGAGAATATGTTATCCAGGTCTAAATAAAATATCCTGATCAATCTCTGTAAGATACTCCTCATATTTCATATGCGTAAAACTGTGATACCTTATCTCATCATTGTTTGGAACTCCTCTATTTTGTCTATTTTTATAAAAGTTTTTTTTCACCATTCGACTATAAATAGTATTCATTATCCATTACCACTTTTTGTACCAAAGCACCAGACAGCACCAACGAAAGCGGACTTGGTTACATGTGCATGTGCAGCAAATGCCAACTGTGAGCACCACCGATGTGGTGCTGTCAGTCGTATAAAGATTTAACCCATTAATGCTCACAGCGGCGAAAAGCAGCCTAACAATTATGATGAAATCCTTCTCGTGAAAGCATGTTTAAGAAAATATTTGATTGAGAAATGTTAATCAACATATAAACAACAACTCTACTTCAAACATTTTGTTGTATCGCTCTCAATTGAAAATTAATTACCTAAAGTAGTATAGATCAAGAAGACACTTTTCAGGCGAACTCTTAAGCATTAATGGGTTAAATCCCATCCAGTCCCTTCCCTATCCATGAACCGGGTATGGAAATCCAATGTTAGGATCTAAAAGTACATTCAGACTCAGGCAAGTTTATTCAGCCTTGTTGACAAAAAATAAACCATCAGCAAAATATATCTAGGAGCTATAAAATGCATGTAAACAGGACAAATGTCGATAAAAATAATCTACTCTCAAGGTTTCAAAGTACATGTATACGTAGAATCTATAAGTTTGGCCTTTAGGTGGTGTGATTTGAGATGGTGTCACTAAACGCAATAGACAATTAACGATACAGCGAAGCTATCGATCGATCCGAATGTTCTTGAAACCACTAAATGTACGTTTTTGATACGATATCAGCATATGGATACTAGTATAGTAGTGTACTGTAGATAGTAACACTGCCTTGAGAGCCTATATTCACTATGGCCGAGGCCTAGACTCCTAAATAGCTGTTATTCTCCGATTTCAATTCTCTGATTTTCATTACGTGGAGCTCCTTGGCTTCTGTGAATTTGACAGATGTTGAGCTATGTCCTTTGGTTTTCAAATGACCCCTTGATATGCTGTTCCCTAAGTTGCCCTTTAACTCATACAGCCATATGTTTCAATAGTTCAATTGTTAAGTTCTCTACCTTGGAATTATCTTCCTGAGATTGTTATTCTGCTTCTTGTGACGGAATCGATGAAATGGAATGTGAAAGTACAAGTACATACAGTAGCACTTGATTATAGGAAAACAGCTTATACAACACTTTCGCACATATTTGATCAGGAACCTAACCTTCAGCCTAAGGAGTACTTTATTTGGTTACAGATCATGTAATTCAGTATGTAAATTGAATGCTTCACGTCCTGGGACAGCAGTTCTGAGGGAGATACTGTGTGTGTTGGCGAATTTCAGCGACCAGGCCATGAATGTCCATGTTACTGCTGGCGCGGCAATTGAAAATGTGTATAGGAAATAATCTTGTCCCATTCTGACATAGCTTAGGTCTTTTAATCATCTCGGATCTATCTAGTGATTTGAAAGACCTTACTTAGTTATAGGACCACGGACCAGACCAACCATTTGTAATTTGGTTTTTATAGTTCTTGTGGTGTACACGGCACATAAATGTCAATTATGGTTGGTACTTTTATTCCTAAAACCTTTGACACTCAATCTTGTATTATCTGTTTATGTTTTTGTATGTTTTGTTATATGTTCCAGTAAAAGTATAATTTTGTATCCAAATATATTGTCAATAAACTACTACTACTACTACTACTACTACTACTACTACTACTACTACTACTACTACTACTACTACTACTACTACTACTACTACTACTACTAGGACGAACGACGCCTGACTTAGGGCTGGTAAAGCTATCAATATTTTGAATTTTGGATTCTGTTAAGCCAATCCATTTATACTCTAAGCAGCCAATAGCAGCACCACAAATTTAACGAAATTATGCAGGAAAAAGCAAAAGTCAGGAATATATTTAATTAAGAAATGTTAATCAGAACATTCCCTACAACTCTACTTCTTAATCATTCCCGATATTGTTATTGTCATATATCCAGACGCCAATTTCTGGAAGCTGCATTACGTATTCATGGGTTAATATGATTCAATGAGTATATTTCAAAGTGTTTTGTATTTCCCACTGAAAGCAGTACATATCGCTACCATCGACGTTTGGTGACATGCAATATTGCAAAGTATTTAAGGATGCCTATAGGCAGTGTTTTACAACATCCTGAACTAAATGTAATCAATTTACGCATGAGCTACTTATATACTTCCAAAACATCTCACATTACTATAGTGTCTTTATGTTGCCGAGAAATAAAACACGTAACAGATGATTACACAAGCATTTATGGATTGACACATGTCTTTGTTCTTGCTCATGATTGTATATCAGCGGCTATATGCTTTCTTAACCCATTAATACTCACAGCTGCAAAAAGTTGCCTGACACTTTTGATGAAATCTTTCTAGCGAAAGCCTACCAGGGAAGATATTTAAAGAAGAAATTGTATTGTATTGTATTGCATGTTTATTGACTGCACTAAAATCACACATATACATTTATGATTATCAACGCAAGAAAAAGTAACTGACAAAACGTACAGGAACAAAGAGACAACCTCAGAATTCGCGCAGGAATTATGGTATAGGGTGTTGGTCTCAAACTGCATAAATAACACAAAAAGAAAAATAAATTAACAGGAAACATTTAAATCCAAAAGAGGACATTTCTATAGAATATAAGTGTATCTATTGCTTATTTACATAGGAGATAGAGTATAGAGAGGCTGGGAAAGTATCTGGGCAACTCTTATTTAGTACTAAGTTGCCTGCTCATAAAATTACAAAGCGAAAAGCTGTGCGGATTACCCCTGGGGGTTTATGTACAAACGCCAAAGTGGACTTTCTTACGTCAATCCTAGCGGGCAAAAAGCTTATTACAAAAATATTGATTAGAAATCTAGCAACAAATCCCCTTCAAATGTCTTGCCAAATCATTTTCAATTCCAAAGTTATTGTCAAAGGTATGATAGATCCAGACGTTAATTTATGGTGTAACTCTTTAGCATTAATGGGTAAATTATAGAGTATCGCGCACAATATAGGCCAGAAATTGTACTCATACAAGATGTCATTGTAGGATACGCATCATGTGTTAACTGATTATTTCCCTCTATGTTCATATTCATATTCATGTTCATATGATCAAAACAAACGAAATCTTTGCCACATTTCAATTAGTTTTTATGACATGCTCTACAATTAGTGGATAAAACCGACAATAACACGTGACTAAACAATAAATGCAAAATAGAATGAATGATAGCAGATTGCCTCTTGGACAAGCAATGTTAAACTTTCTGCGGTACACGTATTTCTGTACGATTATACGTAGTTAGGAAAACCCAGCTACTCTTGCAAATTTGAAATATATTGGTATATACAAAGACGATAGTTGTGTGTACATGACAGCATATCTATCTAGTGCCGACATATATTGTACTGAATCCATTAACTTTTCACTCGATAGATGATTCATTTTAAAGAACAATATATATAATGATGAGTAAATAAACCAAAATACATATTTCATATTTTTGAAAATTTTACTGAACTGATTCAACAACCATAACTATACACAACTGTATGTCAATACGAATCTCAAGTACAAATTGCTGTGAATACTGATATCTTTACTTACTTTTTGTCTCTTGGTTCCTAGTAAGTGATATATGTTCATTACATGGTCGATGTTTGAATAAGTGATCGTAAGCCACTACGCGTAACACCAAATGTCGAAAAAAAAATCTAAAAATGTTCGTACACCTTTTTCTGATAATCGATCGCTGTTTCTCGTTTATTGATGATGATTCTTGTACAGCTCTTTCCTAATAAAGTGTTCGTTTCTCCGCGCTACCTATATGCCCAGTGCTGTTAGATCTCCGATACTCCCACCTGAGTCGCCGCGTGTGTCGCCAAGCACTGCATGGCATGGCACGTCACTCAACAGACAGCCTGATTCTTCTCGTGACGTCATCATACTATGTTGTGATTCGATGTTTTCAGGTAAGATGACAGTTTTCTATGGATAAGCTGAGTAAGCTCACTCACTAGTAAATGTAGTAGCAGTAAATGTAGTAGCAGTAAATGTAGTAGCAGTAGCAGCTGCAGCAGCAGCAGCAGCAACAGCAGCAGCAGCAGCAGCAGCAGCAGCAGTAGTAGTAGTAGTAGTAGTAGTAGTAGTAGTAGTAGTATAGTAGTAGTAGTAGTAGTAGTAGTAGTAGTAGTAGTAGTAGTAGTAGTAGTAGTAGTAGCAGTAGTAGTAGCAGTAGTATGTTCCTTAACTGTAATTCCAACCTAGCAAAAACATACTGTTTCATACGTGATAAAATAAGTTAGAAATATAAATACTCAAAACGTTTGTAATATATACACGTATGTAGTTAATCATCTTATGTGAATGCATAATCACTAAGTATCAACACTTCTCATAGCCGTGGTTGTCCGTCATAGTAGAGTATGTGCTCAAGCAGGATGGAAGTTTCCACTGCAGACTTGGGAAGCAACAGACACTCGTTCACAAGGCCATAAATGATACAGCAAATGTCAGAAACTCATTTCCCCTATTTCACTCATAGAGAACCCCTGTTCTCCACGGGAAGGCCTTTAAGGTTAACACTATTTCCTAGCTCTTTAAACGGATGACTTACTTGCATGCAAAGAAATTCGATTTATTAGAAATATTGTATGGATGAGGCTGTGAAAGAGTTATTCTCACTCGTTAAGAAAGCCCTATGTTTTTATACTGGAATCGACATATTGATATAGATATAGACGTTCGTGTAAGACTTTTATATAGATTCATGTCCCTTTAAATGGGAATATTTGTACCGTATGTTCCGTGCATGTGCTTTTAATTCTATTCCTTTCTAGTCTATTGGATCTATTTAATTTTTTATTATGTTTTGTTTATGTGCTTATAGTTTTGTATTTAGTGATTGTGTATCTTTGGATAAGGCAAATAACGAATACAATACAATTAATAACGCTTAAGAATGCTCATCGGAGTCCGAGTGTTGAAACGTCTAAATCTGTCCGATCAGACAAGTTTGCCATTCCAGTCAATTAAACGTCGTTATTTCTAATACTAGACTTTAGAAGAGATCCTAGGTATTCTGGGATTTGTAAACATTATGGCCTGTGGCTTTTGGATGATGCAAAGCATCCGGTTATGGTATGCCCCGAGACTAGACTGAGATCCACAGTATGATAATATTGTGCGCTGTTATCAGAGCAAGCGAGGATACGTGAGGTGAATAGATCACGCTTTAGCGCTCGTAGGCGGATCTTAATAAAGGAAGTCACCGGGAGAGAACTTCAATATTATACGTGCTAAATAAATAGTTATGATACACGTACAGGTAACTGCACCCGTAAGTGGATCCTAATAATGATAGTTACTGGCTAACTGCTAACCAAATATGGACAATTGCTGGAATATGACACGTATATGGATAAATACTGCAAATCATCCAAATAGGGATATTTGCTGGAAGCCGTTATTGCTGATTGTAGATATCACAACACGCCTTTTATGACGTCATACCACCTGGGATAGCTGCAGAGTCATGCAGCAGGGAGGAATTGGTTAAATAGTACACGCACATACACACACACACACACACACACACATATATATATACATATATATATATATATATATATATATATATATATATATATATATATATATATATATATATATGTATATATATATATATATATATATATATATATATGTATATATATATATATATATATATATATATATATATATATATATATATATATATATATATATATGTATGTATGTATATTTATTGACCGCGCATCGGCGCAAAAAACACAATACATGGAGAATCATAATAATCGACAAAAGAACAAGTAGGGAAAAAAGAAAAAGTAGCATAATACAAAAGATAAATCCATACCTCTATAAACGTGAGGCTAGGGATTAGCAACAAGAACTGACATTTACAATTACGGATAGGGCAACTGTAGGTTGCTTAAGGTGGTCACACAGAGCCGACTTAAGGTGGACTCATAGGAACTTAGACCAGCCAGTTACACTGCCAGATAAAGTCTGGACTTCTACATGAAAGCAACTATAGGAGGAACCATATGGTGCATCTCACTCTATAATAGGACACAGTACTGAGAGAAAATCCTTTAAACAAGCAATGGTCAGTACCCGAAAAATTTGTCCCTAGGTAATACAACAAATTACCCTATACCTTCTCTGATTCTCTCTATATACATCTTAGAGATGTTCCTGGCGGAAATGCACCATACCTTGTGCATTTGCTCCGGAGAGAACCCCTCCACAGTTTTGCCCAGGAGGACCATCAAAACATCACACTGGGCGTCCAGAATTGCCTGCCCACTGCCATCTTCAATACTCGTAATCTCACCAAAAAGCAAATTTCTCAGCAACTGCCATCTAGGGCACTCCATAACAAAGTGCCTAGCATCTTCTGGGGCAGCTAACTGACAGAAAGTACAAAATCTAGCCGACAGGGGGCGCCCCTTCAAGCGCACATCATCTACCCTAAGTAGGCTAGAATGGGCAAGTAATTTCACCATGGTCTCGCAGCACCTCATCATACCATGGTCAGAGTTCGAAATTTTCCACCAAACAAGGTAACACGGGTGGTCACAAATCCCCGAAAACAGATCCAGGTT
>OZ012690.1:45653497-45681796 GCA_963942565.1 Maea johnstoni | reverse complement strand
CAGAGTAGTTCTTAGGAAAGTATATACGCAATACTATAGGATCGATTGTACGTGTACTGTAAGATTAGTCCAATCAATTTTGTGTGATCCGAGTCCGAGTAGCTTTACAATTCAATTTTAATCGTCATTCGTCCAAGACTAATAAAACAACTCCAGGATATTATAGCAATCATGGGAGTCTTTTCATGAAATTTTCATCATTTATTCAATACTCATTGGATGGTAGGAATAATAGAAATGATTAATGGCGGGTTGCTGGCCACCACGCATGTGTAACACAGCCTAGCCGTGGACTTAATTGGGAATTAATGGACTTGAGAAGATGAACGAGTCACGTTAGAATATCCCTCGATACTACAGGTGCCTGACAAATTGTCTAACATCTTTGGCATCGAAAACCCGAGTGAGAAACATCAAATAACGTTATACAACTTACCCGTAGTGATCCGAATGTGTTCGCCTTTTGAAGTCGCCTTTTGTACTCCTTTTTAACGGTGTTTCCCTGCTCCGAATGCCATGATTAAAAGGAATAATTCCGAAGCGCATAAAACAACGTCGTCACGCAAATTATACTCCGGCACTGCGGCTTGGCTGTTTCTAGCTGCTGTTGACAAGTGGCCTGGCTGTATATCCGGACCTGGCCATGGAATATTGTTGGTTTTTTTCCTACCACTTCCTGTCTGATTCCTATATCGATCTATCTTGCACACAGGGTTGGGTATGGTTGTGATATCAATACCGAAGTGGTGCGACTCTGCATGCACTGCTTACTGCACTATACCGGGGTATAGGAGGAGGAGGTCGTCTGCAGGTTTTCTTCCTCCCGTCTTTTGCCGCTTCTCACCGGGCGCGCGCGTGCCTCCTGTCCCGGCTGCAGACGAACGCCTCTGCTCACCGGAAGCGCTCGCGCTCTTTCACACCTTGACTTCCGGTCCACTGGTTCCACTAGAGGAGTTATCCTCAACTTTCCGTCTCGCCGGCTGCCACCAAATCCCGTCTGAGCCGTCACCGTCACCATACGCCATCAATATATGCAAATTTGTTTGATCCACATTTCAAAGACCATTATTCAACTTTTCGTTATTAAATATTGAAACCTATCTACAAATTTGTAACTTGTTTCTTATCTTTCACTACATTGTCATTGTTTTCATATACCAGTTGAGTTCGGGCGACTCATACTTTGATGCGCCCAATACATACAGCGCTCCAGAGCTTGGCACGCTGACTCTTACCCGGATGAAGCTGGGAAGAACATCTCCACGTAGATTTACAAACGAAAACTCCTAAAGACGCGGTCAGGCAGCTCCCGTTTGTCCGCGGGAAAACTTCAGACACCATTTCCGCGTGGCGCCGTCCATGTCTGTAGCGCCTACACAGCAAAAAGGCTTTTGGCAAAGTTTGCACGAAACTCGCGTTTTGTCGTTGTTTCTCGTGAAGTAACGCGAGATCTCGGTTGGTCCCGCGATAGGACGGCTGTTCTCGCGCGACGTCACGGTGGAGTCCGGGTCAGGACTGTTCTCTACGAGCTGCTGGGACTGGGACCTCTCGCGAGAGTGCGGCGGCGACGGCGGCGGGAGAACTTCGCGGTGGCGGCAAGACAGCAGCAGTGCCCGCTGAGAGAGGGGTCTGCATCATCGGCGGCAGCGGCAGCAGCAGCAAAGGCCGCTTGCTGGAAGTATGCATAATTTTACGGCTGCCTTCATCCAGGATTCCTGGCTGTGGCTAGCAAGCGGGTCTGCTACGGGCAAACCTGTAAAACTGACACCATAGACTGGTGCTGTCAGGTGCTCCGTTGTTAAAATGTGGGGACCATGGCTAAGTACTAAACAGACAGGTGGCGCTGACAAACTGATACCATAGACTGATGTTGCCAGGTGATCCGTTGTTGAAAAAGTGCGGACCATGCCAAAGTTAGTACCGAACAGCGATGTGGCTCTGTCAAACTAGGTTCATAGACTGGTGCTGTCAGGTGATCCGTTGTTGAAAAAGTGGGGACTATGCCTTAGTACTAAACAGCCAGGTGGCGCTGTCTAACTGGCGCCATAGACTGGTGCTGCCAAGCGCTCCGCAGTGGACATGAACATATACTGCAAACAATAATACACGTCATAATCTATCGAAAAAGTTTACGTTGTAAAAGTGACATTCTTATATAAATATCGTAGCAATATTCCACTAATTTCAGTTTTGAGCGTATACAGTATTTCAATTCCTCAATGATCCCACCCTAGAAAAACACTATGTGGATTATTAGGTTGCCCTTAATTATTCCAAATAAACTGTAAGATTCTAAAACTAAAATATATCGTGTCAAAAACATGAATGAATGCCACTTCCTTCCGGCAAGAAATGCATTTGTTGATAAGATATTTCCAAAATCAACAGGCCTGTTTCGCGCTTTGGTTGTAATCGGGTTATAAGCGTTGACAAGAAGGTGCTTCGATGAGAAATTGTGTACCTCCATTGCATCTGTGTCGTATTCCAACCCATTCCTGAATACTGCGACACTTGAACTCCAACTGGGGAAAAATAACTACGAAAAAGGAGAATGACTTAAAATATGTAGAATGGGTAAATATGTATTAGATAGACCACAAATTCTCAAAATATCTAATAGATGGCAAACGACAATGACAAGAAATAAACCATTTTTTAAACAAAATAAACGAATTGAGGAAATTTACGAAACAGATAAGGAAAACCGCGGTTAGTTACCATTAATAGACTATACTGTCAATTTGATAAATTACTCAAAATGGATACATGTTAACATACCTTTAAGCAATTGCGCCGCGAATCGCATTCTATTCTCTAAACTGTTATTGCTGTGTATTACGGCTACCATATGATAAGCCTGGTGCAACTTACACAAACCATCATCGTCGTCCCTTTTAAAGCCACATTACAGACACCCTGGTCCTTATATAATTTGAGGTACACGTAATATATATATATATATATTCACACACACACACACACATATATATATATATATATATATATATATATATATATATATATATATATATATATATATATATATATATACATGTATATATATATATATATATATATATATATATATATATATATATATATATATATATATATATATATATATATATATATATATGTATGTATATATACTGTAAAGTTCGAAATATTAGCGTGGAACTATTATTGGCGACATTAGCGAGTGGGTCAGATTCGCTTATATTACGATCCGGTAATATTTGTTCCATTTTTCAACGATTTTTCTTTGTTTTTCTATAGTCTGTCTGACTCGAGTTTGGCAATCACTTTTGCCACTTTTTTGTGAGAAAACGTTCGAGTTTGCCATCCAAACTTGGCGAACCTGTTTGAAGCACTACTATGTGTATGTACAAACATACTTTTTGTCTCAGCTCCGCAAAATGTTGATTTTGCGCATTAGTTCCCATTGTAAAATGTGCACATTGCCGACATTACGATCTCGCGTGTTTGTCTGTTGCGAACAATACAAACACGCAAGATCGTATTGTTGGCAATGGACACATTTTACAATTGGACCGAATGAGCAAAATCAACATTTTGCGAAGTTGAGATAAAACATATGTTTATACATACACGTAGTAGTGCACCTAACATGTTTGCCAAGTTTGGATGGAAAACTCGAACGTTTTGTCACATAAAAATGGCAAAAGTGATTGTCAAACTCGAGTCAGACAGACTATAGGTAGTCTCACAAGGATAACTCCATCTTAATGGCCGAAATGGACATCCGTATTTACCCTCTATATTAAAAACACATTTTCAGGAGAAGTCAGTGGTTCCCTGCTGACCCTCCTCCAGTCATTTTAGTTTTGGTCTCGAAATTGAGATAAATTGAGATAAAGCACCAGCTCTAACATTCCCCCTAAATGGTTTACATGCTATCACTTTGTCAACTACTTACGACAAAGATAAAAATATCATACCACTACCTAGGTGCAAATGCATTTTGTATGTACTTTTATAAGCAAAGAAAATAATTTTCGAAAATTCCGCCCAATCACGCTCGACGAATGACAAATGCGGAACCACTCTCCGCCAATCACGTTTGCTATTGTCATTAACCGCGGAACCAAATGCCTACGTGACAGTAGATGCTACGAGCTATGGGCGGCTAGTTCGCATCGGCAATAGACACGAGGTGGAAAATAAACATTAGCGGTAAGTAAACATGGACATACCCTCGGTGTACATGCTAATACGACGAGGATGCTAAGTTTTAAATGCTCGCTCAGCTCGATGATATTTCTGCATTCCCGTTCAAATGCAGTCACAAAGTTACTTCTTACGAATTTATTATCCGTGATTTGATTCTAAGTTTTAAATGCTCGCTCAGCTCGATGATATTTCTGCATTCCCGTTCAAATGCAGTCACAAAGTTACGAATTTATTATCCGTGATTTGATTCTTTACTTGTAAACTCCATGAACGAGCTACATCTAATCTATTCACCTCAATCACCCTTAGCATTACAGCTGATTGCAGCCAAGAACTTTTGCTAATGTTCTGGGATCGAGTCAGTTCATTCATTTCACCAATACATAGATTGAAAGACCACAGGAAGGTGTAACTCATGTTAAGTAGGCAGATGACAAGTTTTTATTCAAGAAGATCCCTACAGGGACTTAGGCAGGACCCGTCCTACCTGTCTTTTGGACAGGTAGTTTCTTAAAAACCTCCTGTTTGGACAGGTAAAAATTTCTATGATGATTTTTCAATTTTGACTTTTGGGGTGTAATAACCAACTTTTTTCCTAACAAACCATCTAGGACATAGCTAAAGTGTAAATTGCCCTTATTGGCGCACTAGGCTATTAAATGTAGCTGGTATAAGGATTTGAAGTAGATAAGTAGCTTAATCTGGACGGGCAGATATTTTGATATTGGTGTTTTGGACAGGCATTTTTGAAATCCTGGCTAAGACCCTGGATCCCTACCCTTAAGTTTTTTTCCATCCCTCCCAACTCCAAATCAACATAAAATATGCAAAAAACATTTTTAACCAAGAAAGTTGTCCGAATTTTTTTTTTTTCCGTTATACCTACCCAAAATTTTTTGGACAGCTACAGGATTACTTTCTTGGCCTAAACTGACCATGCTGGGATGTCATCAGGGCTCGACATTGGTGCTTGCCCCATTGCCGATTGATTTTATTACCCTCTATATTAAAAACACATTTTCAGGAGAAGTCAGTGGTTCCCTGCATTGGTGCTTGCTAATGTTCTGGGATCGAGTCAGTTCATTCATTTCACCAATACATAGATTGAAAGACCACAGGAAGGTGTAACTCATGTTAAGTAGGCAGATGACAAGTTTTTATTCAAGAAGATCCCTACAGGGACTTAGGCAGGACCCGTCCTACCTGTCTTTTGGACAGGTAGTTTCTTAAAAACCTCCTGTTTGGACAGGTAAAAATTTCTATGATGATTTTTCAATTTTGACTTTTGGGGTGTAATAACCAACTTTTTTCCTAACAAACCATCTAGGACATAGCTAAAGTGTAAATTGCCCTTATTGGCACACTAGGCTATTAAATGTAGCTGGTATAAGGATTTGAAGTAGATAAGTAGCTTAATCTGGACGGGTAGATATTTTGAAATTGGTGTTTTGGACAGGCATTTTTGAAATCCTGGCTAAGACCCTGGATCCCTACCCTTAAGTTTTTTTCCATCCCTCCCAACTCCAAATCAACATAAAAATATGCAAAAAACACATTTTTAACCAAGAAAGTTGTCCGAAAATTTTTTTTTTCCGTTATACCTACAGGATTACTTTCTTGGCCTAAACTGACCATGCTGGGATGTCATCAGGGCTCGACATTGGTGCTTGCCCCATTGCCCCGGGCAAGTAGAATTTGTAAATTATAGCTGTGGGACAAGTGAAAACTGCATCTTGCTTGCCCCACCGGGAAAGAACATTTTGTATATTTCAGGTTTACTTCAGAGAATGTGTGCAAGTTTTGTGGTCTGCCATCCAAGCTTGTCCTAGAAAATATTTAGATTGAAAGACCACAGGAAGGTGTAACTCATGTTAAGTAGGCAGATGACAAGTTTTTATTCAAGAAGATCCCAACCTCAAGTTTTTTTCCATCCCTCCCAACTCCAAATCAACATAAAACATGCAAAAAACACATTTTTGACCAAAAAAGTTGTCCGAAAATTTATTCTTTTTCCGTTATACCTACCCAAACTTTTTCGGACAGCTACAGGATTTTTTTTCTAGGCCTAAACTGACCATGCTGGGATGTCATACTTATTTTTTTGAAACAGGTTTACTGTCCATGTTGGGATGTAATCAGGGCTCGACATTGGTGCTTGCCCCATTGCCCCGGGCAAGTAGAATTTGTAAATTATAGCTGTGGGGCAAGTGAAAACTGCATCTTGCTTGCCCCACCGGGAAAGAACATTTTGTATATTTCAGGTTTACTTCAGAGAATGTGTGCAAGTTTTGTGGTCTGCCATCCAAGCTTGTCCTAGAAAATATTTAGATTGAAAGACCACAGGAAGGTGTAACTCATGTTAAGTAGGCAGATGACAAGTTTTTATTCAAGAAGATCCCTACCCTAAAGTTTTTTTCCATCCCTCCCAACTCCAAATCAACATAAAACATGCAAAAAACACATTTTTGACCAAAATAGTTGTCCGATAATTTATTCTTTTTCCGTTATACCTACCCAAACTTTTTCGGACAGCTACAGGATTATTTTCTTGGCCTAAACTGACCATGCTGGGATGTCATCAGGGCTCGACATTGGTGCTTGCCCCATTGCCCCGGGCAAGTAGAATTTGTAAATTATAGCTGTGGGGCAAGTGAAAACTGCATCTTGCTTGCCCCACCGGGAAAGAACATTTTGTATATTTCAGGTTTACTTCAGAGAATGTGTGCAAGTTTTGTGGTCTGCCATCCAAGCTTGTCCTAGAAAATATTTAGATTGAAAGACCACAGGAAGGTGTAACTCATGTTAAGTAGGCAGATGTCAAGTTTTTATTCAAGGAGATCCCTACCCTAAAGTTTTTTTCCATCCCTCCCAACTCAAAATCAACATAAAACATGCAAAAAACACATTTTTGACCAAAAAAGTTGTCCGAAAATTTATTCTTTTTCCGTTATACCTACCCAAAATTTTTCGGACAGCTACAGGATTTCTTTTCCTAGGCCTAAACTGACCATGCTGGGATGTCATCAGGGCTCGACATTGGTGCTTGCCCCATTGCCCCGGGCAAGTAGAATTTGTAAATTATAGCTGTGGGGCAAGTGAAAACTGCATCTTGCTTGCCCCACCGGGAAAGAACATTTTGTATATTTCAGGTTTACTTCAGAGAATGTGTGCAAGTTTTGTGGTCTGCCATCCAAGCTTGTCCTAGAAAATATTTAGATTGAAAGACCACAGGAAGGTGTAACTCATGTTAAGTAGGCAGATGACAAGTTTTTATTCAAGAAGATCCCTACCCTAAAGTTTTTTTCCATCCCTCCCAACTCCAAATCAACATAAAACATGCAAAAAACACATTTTTGACCAAAATAGTTGTCCGATAATTTATTCTTTTTCCGTTATACCTACCCAAAATTTTTCGGACAGCTACAGGATTATTGTCTTGGCCTAAACTGACCATGCTGGGATGTCATCAGGGCTCGACATTGGTGCTTGCCCCATTGCCGATTGATTTTATTACCCTCTATATTAAAAACACATTTTCAGGAGAAGTCAGTGGTTCCCTGCATTGGTGCTTGCTAATGTTCTGGGATCGAGTCAGTTCATTCATTTCACCAATACATAGATTGAAAGACCACAGGAAGGTGTAACTCATGTTAAGTAGACAGATGACAAGTTTTTATTCAAGAAGATCCCTACAGGGACTTAGGCAGGACCCGTCCTACCTGTCTTTTGGACAGGTAGTTTCTTAAAAACCTCCTGTTTGGACAGGTAAAAATTTCTATGATGATTTTTCAATTTTGACTTTTGGGGTGTAATAACCAACTTTTTTCCTAACAAACCATCTAGGACATAGCTAAAGTGTAAATTGCCCTTATTGGCACACTAGGCTATTAAATGTAGCTGGTATAAGGATTTGAAGTAGATAAGTAGCTTAATCTGGACGGGTAGATATTTTGAAATTGGTGTTTTGGACAGGCATTTTTGAAATCCTGGCTAAGACCCTGGATCCCTACCCTTAAGTTTTTTTCCATCCCTCCCAACTCCAAATCAACATAAAAATATGCAAAAAACACATTTTTAACCAAGAAAGTTGTCCGAAAGTTTTTTTTCCGTTATACCTACCCAAAATTTTTTGGACAGCTACAGGATTACTTTCTTGGCCTAAACTGACCATGCTGGGATGTCATCAGGGCTCGACATTGGTGCTTGCCCCATTGCCCCATTGCCCCAAGCTACAGGATTATTTTCTTGGCCTAAACTGACCATGCTGGGATGTCATCAGGGCTCGACATTGGTGCTTGCCCCATTGCCCCGGGCAAGTAGAATTTGTACATTATAGCTGTGGGGCAAGTGAAAACTGCATCTTGCTTGCCCCACCAGGAAAGAACATTTTGTATATTTCAGGTTTACTTCAGAGAATGTGTGCAAGTTTTGTGGTCTGCCATCCAAGCTTGTCCTAGAAAATATTTAGATTGAAAGACCACAGGAAGGTGTAACTCATGTAAAGTAGGCAGATGACAAGTTTTTATTCAAGAAGATCCCTACCCTAAAGTATTTTTCCATCCCTCCCAACTCCAAATCAACATAAAACATGCAAAAAACACATTTTTGACCAAAATAGTTGTCCGAAAATTTATACTTTTTCCGTTATACCTACCCAAACTTTTTCGGACAGCTACAGGATTTTTTTTCTAGGCCTAAACTGACCATGCTGGGATGTCATACTTATTTTTTTGAAACAGGTTTACTGTCCATGCTGGGATGTCATCAGGGCTCAACATTGGTGCTTGCCCCACCCTGGGCAAGTAAAATTTGTAAATTATAGCTGTGGGGCAAGTGAAAACTGCATCTTGCTTGCCCCACCGGGAAAGAACATTTTGTATATTTCAGGTTTACTTCAGAGAATGTGTGCAAGTTGTGTGGTCTGCCATCCAAGCTTGTCCTAGAAAATATTTAGATTGAAAGACCACAGGAAGGTGTAACTCATGTTAAGTAGGCAGATGACAAGTTTTTATTCAAGAAGATCCCTACCCTAAAGTTCTTTTCCATCCCTCCCAACTCCAAATCAACATAAAACATGCAAAAAACACATTTTTGACCAAAATAGTTGTCCGAAAATTTATTCTTTTTCCGTTATACCTAACCAAAATCTTTCGGACAGCTACAGGATTTTTTTCCTAGGCCTAAACTGACCATGCTGGGATGTCATACTTGTTTTTTTGAAACAGGTTTACTGTCCATGCTAGGATGTAATCAGGGCTCGACATTGGTGCTTGCCCCATTGCCCTGGGCAAGTAGAATTTGTAAATTATAGCTGTGGGGCAAGTGAAAACTGCATCTTGCTTGCCCCACCAGGAAAGAACATTTTGTATATTTCAGGTTTACTTCAGAGAATGTGTGCAAGTTTTGTGGTCTGCCATCCAAGCTTGTCCTAGAAAATATTTAGATTGAAAGACCACAGGAAGGTGTAACTCATGTAAATTAGGCAGATGACAAGTTTTTATTCAAGAAGATCCCTACCCTAAAGTTTTTTTCCATCCCTCATACACATACATACATACACACATAAAACATACATACATATACACATACACACAATGACATACATACACACATTCATACATACATATACACATACATACATACATACACACATTCATACAAACATACATACATACATTTATACATACATACATACACACATACATACACACATACATACAGACATTCATACATACATACATACACACACACACACACACACACATACATACCTACATACACACATACATATTTACATGCATACACACACATACATACATACACACATTCATACATACGTACACACACACATACATACATTCACACATACATACAGACATTCATACATGCATACATACACACACACACACACATACATACATACATACGTACAATTCGTACATACATACATACATACATACATACACGCATACATACACACATACACACATAATAAAGAATCTTATTGGTGAATGAAATATTCAGTATTTAATAAGCCTTATATTATTAGAATCTGAAGCTAGAGCACACTGGTTCCATACACACACAGACACACACATACATACCTACATACATATATACATACATACACACATACCCACACACACACACACACACACACACATACATACACACATTCATACATACATACGTACACACATACATACATACGTACACACACACACATACATACAGACATTCATACATACATACATGTATACACACACCACACATACATACATACGTACACACATTCATACATACATACACGCATACATACAGACATTCATACATACATACATACACACACATACATACACATACACACATGTCGTTTTTGCTTTGTTATACCAAACATACCCCAGCATCCCATCACCACACCGCTCACGCCCTGCCACCCACAATCCATGACATGTCGCAACAGGTTCACAGTACTGACCATGCTTGGATGTCATATTAGCTTTATTATACCAAACACCCCAACCCCCCATCACCCCACCGCTCATGCCCTGCCACCCACAATCCATGACATGTCGCAACAGGTTTACTGTGCTGACCATGCTTCGATTAATGCTGGAACTGGACCTAAAAACATGAACTCAAGCGCTCAGCAAATCTAGCAAGCAAAACTTGAGGCAATATAGAGTTTAACGACCACATTGACGAGAACTTAAGACGGACGATTTAAAACATAATTGTGCTGCGGCATACACCGGCACATGCCAGACACACATACGGTGTCCCGCGACATTGAGCATCGGTGCACCAGAAAATGGCGTAATACGCATCTGACACAGAGTCTTAAGAAAAAGCATTTTATTTCTGGAAATCTGGTGCAAATTTGGACGTTTTGGCCATCACTAGGCTACACATGCATCGGAAGCATGTGTTGCTATCAGAATGTCATCAGCTCGTAATTTCCGAGCGATTAATTTATGGACTCGAGTGCTCAGATCGGAGACCCCAGCGACCGAAAGCTCGAGTTTCCGATTACTGGTCCCATCACTAGCTTCAATGTCATATTTGCTTATTAGACCTTTGATTTTAGTTTAAGCTTCCATTGCTTTCAGGTAACCAAAATGGATAAAGAGGCCACTACCTCTTCTGACACTGCCAAAATGGATAAAGAGGACACTACCTCTTCTGACACTGCCAAAATGGATAAAGAGGACACTACCTCTTCTGACACTTTTTTGAAAAAGACCGACCTTTCTAAACAACCACTTGTTGACCGAAGTCAATCCCCGGCCCCTTCTTCATCCCAAAACACTACAAGTGATCGCATTGAAGAAAACATATTAGAAGAACAGAGGCTGGAGACATCACTAGAAAGGACAAACAATTACATGGGAAGACTCAAAAAACAGCTTGCGGACATAAAGATTAATATCGACAGGCAGGAAAACTTAAAACAAAAACTGCAAAGGCAACTTGCCTCAAATAAAAAAAAAAGAAAATTTCTCGGTGCCTTATTGAAAGATGAAAAAGAAAAAGAGAGCGAGAAAAAATCTAAGCGGAAACTTGACTTTGATTCAGATGACGAGGCACTTTCAAAACTCGATCTTTAAACTTACTAAGAACTATGTTGGGGCCAATTAGAACAGTATATTTTGAATAGTAATCAATCCCTCATACCATAATTTTTTTCATTTGAATTCTTAAAAAGGATATTAATAAATATATTACAGGTGAACTCAGATATGACAGTCTTAGTGGGGCCAGGAAAATTGGTCCGTCATATGCAAAATCAAAATGCATATGACGGACTGAGACAAACTTGATTACCTCGGACCATTGTACGCCGGACTTTTGGCTATGGCGGACAATATGCTTAGTCCAAGTCCCTTGCATATCAAGTATGTGTATTGGAGCATGTGTAGGCCGGTTCCGAATGCCGGAAATAGGCTAACGCGGACAAATATCACGGCACACCCAATGCTGTTTATGGTGTAATAAGCATTGTGTGTTAGGAGTGTGATCGGTTTCCAAGGTTTGGAATTGGAATCGGTGATATTTTTTTCCGATACTTTCCGATTCCGATTCCTACCGACATGTACAGGGAGAAGAATCATAGCATTTAGGTTAAAAACTGTTTCAGATGTTTCACTATTTTAACATTTCCATGCTATACTTTCTTTTTTAGGTAGTAGATTAGATGACCTGGCACACTGAGCTACTGACTGGTGTTGTCTCATTACTTTGTCATTTTATTGCATTGCAATATGATGACAAAATGACTGTCAATTAGTATCAACATTTTGCCGATTCCAGAATCGGAATGATCGCTATGAGATTTTATAGCGATCTTTTCCATGGGATTGGCGATTCCATTCGATTCCTTGGTATCGATTACACTCCTATTGTGTGTACCGCAGCAGTTGGCTTATTTCCGCCGAGAATAACACGAGCTGAGTTACATTCGGCCAAACAGCAATCAGTTCCTACTGTCTAGTCATTTCTAAGTAGACAAATACATGTCTAATAGAAGTCTAGCCAGGCATATTCTTTTGCCATCTTGACTTTTATAACTGTCAAATGAGGTGCCCAATGCAATAACATACACACTTGCATATGACGGACTGAGTCCATCATATGCATATGACGGACCATGCAATTTTCCTGGTCCCACCTAAGTCCCTTATATCCAAGTTTGCCTGTACTAGTACTTACTACAAAATGATTTTCTTATCATGAAGATTATTTTCTATTCGCTCACTCTCTCTTTTAGGGGGGTGGGAATGCCTATTTCATAATGGGACTAGTTTTGGAGTAAATCTTGGTGGCCTATATCTTGATTGTCCTATACTGATTTTTGGGATAACAGTCAGATTTGAAAGGTAAGTAATTCAACAGATATGGATGTGCATTTTTTCAAACAGGCCCTTATTACTTCAGAATTAATATAGAGGGTAATAAGGCTGGCCTCAACATATTTATGATAAGGAGGCTAAGGAGTTGCCATTTACTGCTAGCTACCTGTCAACACTGCCCTGGTTTGCATTCTAGAAGGAGGATGTAGCAAAGTTTCCAGTGGCTTTGGGTAGTGTAGGGTTTTGGCATGCTCTCCAATTTTAAGAACCACTTACAACTGGCCTGACATGAATTAACCTAACATGGCAGAAAACACGACAGTGAACAAAATTGATTCCAACCGGTCACTCCACTGTTTGATATACTATAATGATTGTCGAATTGCCAGCAAATACAAATATTTTAGCTTATTATCTAATGTTAATATATCATGCATCCCATTTAATGTGTACGTTCCTGCCCCCACCTCTGTTTTCTTGAAGAGACCGTAGTAGGCCAGTCTCTTATTGTTTGTGCTTTCTTTCATGTCACACTACTCTCATTTGTAGTCTTTTGAACAAATAAAACCTGCTAATCTATCTACATAGATATTTCCTCAGACTGTTTAAAAACTGTTTGATATCTGTATGGTTGTAATACTTAACCCTTTCCTTATTGACAAGAGAGTTTTAGAGAAATAGCCATATCATTAAAACATATTTCAATGCTTTGCTTTCATTCTTATTTGTATCAAACTCTTATTTGTATTTGTATCAAAAGAAAAAGGATCTCTGTCAGACATCTGCTCCTTTCTCAGATCAGTCATTCACAAATGATGAGACCATGCTCATTTTTCCATGGATTATGTACACGAACTTATCACTGCAACAGTTTCACATTTTTGAACCACTGTTAATGGAAATAATTTATTCTCTGACCTCAGTTAAACCGTAATAAAACATTATAGATTAGGCATGTTTATTTTTCATGATATTTGTCCTTTTGGTTTGCCAATCTTAAAAAATAGTCATTGATTGCTCCTACTCTATTTTTATGGATACTGTATGAACCTACTAACCTCTGACAATAGTCAAACAATTTTTTTTTTCTGTCTTTTATAAAATATTTAAAGCAATTACTGACAATGATCAAATCAAACTTTTCAATTGAGTGTTGAAGAATTATTTTGCTGAACATGTTTTATTTATATTTCCGGTCACACTATATATTTCTTGTGAAACATACCAGACTAGGTCTTCCAAAATCTTCAGTTTGTTTCTAATGTGTAAGATAATACTTCTGGTATTAAATTTCTATTGCTGGAAGTGCTTAGGGCCACTCATTTAATGAGTGTATATACCTATGAAAACAGAGTGTGGCATGCATCTATATTTCTCAATTCTCACTCTTTTACCATTACCATAATACCTGCAACTATTCATCATGTAACATTATGCTTAATCTATGTGCCCTTGGTATACAATATTTCATTTTAGCCTATTCTATCTCTGTCTATTTTGTTTCCAAAGTGATTCCCACTGTTCATCATTCTCACTGTTTGCTGATGTCTTTATCATTATCTTTCAACTGCTTACTCAGAATTTAGCCTAAATTAGACAAAGAAGTGATGATTCTCCAAATTCCTTATGCTGCTAGTACTGTAGTATTTCAGTGATTTTGAGTTTCACATTTTATTGTATGAGTAAAATATAATTATTATCGACAGTCATATCTTTTACAAGGGACCTAACCAGGACCTTTCTGTCTGTCTTTTATACACACAGTTTCCTGAAAACCTCTCTTTCAAACAAGCAAAGATTTCTATAGAAAGAATTCAATTTGGACTTTTTGGGGGTGGTAACCAAATATTTCCTTTTAACAAACCCTCCTTCAGGACATAGCTGAATTTTAAATTGCCTTTTTTGACACAATAGGCTATTAAATGTTGGTATAAGGACTTGAAGTAGATAAGTGACTAAATGTGGACAGGCAGATGTATTGGAATTGCTGATTTGGACAAGCATTTTTGAAATCCTGGCTAATCCTCTTAGTATTAACTTTTAATGATATTATTTTTTCCTTCCATTGCAGATATGTCAATTTTTCACACATTAAGGAGGATTCTCCGGCCAGCATACAAACCTTTTTCAGTGTACATAAGTCGTCGTTCACATCCTATTTCAACTATATCATCCTTTCAAGAGTCTCTACTCAAAGATGCAAGGAAATCCCACCAAAACGCTTCCCCCCTGGGAATTAAGACACCATTGGTATCATCCATTCCCAAGTCATCAGAAACAGCAACATCAAGTCATCAGTTATCATTGACATCTGTTCTTCAAGATTTCTCAGTTTCTGCAACTGATCAACATTATGAACAACCATTAAGAGTGGATCATATCACAAATGGTCATACTTCTCAGAAAAAAACCCACCGAAACACTTCCCCCCTGGGAATTAAAACACCAATGGTTTCATCTCTTCCCAAGTCATCAGATACAGCAACATCAAGTCATCAGTCATCATTGATGTCTCCTTCTCAAGATTTCCCAGTGTCTACGACTGATCAACATTATAAACACCCATTAAGAGTGGATCATATCACAAATGATCATACTTATCAGGAAAAAAATTGTGATACATATACTGTGCAAATGCTTCCAGATGATCCTACGTTTTCAATGAGCTTAGATGGAAACCTTGTTTTGAAAGCTCAAAGTAAGCTTGCACATTTACAAAGTGTTATTCCGTCAGCAGCATGTGCTTTGTGTGGAAAGATAGTATACCCTTCTACCACAGAATGGGTTGCATTACTTCAAAAAGACTGGGTTGCAAAAGGCCTCATCAGAGATGACAGTCCAGTGAAAATACAATTACAGACTTCTGGCACAGTTGCTAATGAATCATCTTCAAAGCGTAGGAAAACGGGTAATGATATTGCAAAGGTATCTGTCTGTTCACTGTGCAGAAATCGGTATAAAACAAGCAAACAAGTGGATTTGTTTCAAGATTTTGGAGAAGTTCCTCAATGTTTTAAACAACTATCCTCATATCAGGAGTACAGAAAACTATCCATTGCCTCTATCTATTGCTCAACTTTTAAACCTCCTGGTTATGCTTATCTGCATTCTGCAGGGAGCTGCTCCGTTTCTCCAAATCTTAGAAATTATCGTGGAATGATTGGTATGTTACATGTAGGATGTTCTCCAGAATTGGAAACCTCAAATGTCCATGTGAGAACATGTATTCATTGGCTCAGGAAGAACAATCCTCTTTATACAAAATTTCTAGCCAATATTGAGACCATTCTTGGGTACTTTTCTCCTACAACCGCTAATTCAGCTTTGCCATCCCTTTCATCTAAAACAGCAGATATCACATTTGCAATAGATGGACAACTTCCAGTCTCTGAAATAAAAAAACAAGAGGGTTTGTTGTTTCCTGCAAATGATATACCTGCTCCTATGAAGCCAATTCAATTAAGTGATATGGTTATTGGCAAAGAGATGAAAATGACATCTGACCCTTTGCAAGATTATGCCAAAGAACACCCCATTCGATATACAGATGAGTGCCTTGAGGCTAAGATTTTTCCTCACCTGTTTCCATATGGACAAGGTTCTTGGTTCCCAAAATCTAATGCACTTACTATTGGCCAGTACCATAAACTTCGGTTATTGCATTGTGACAGACGCTGGGCATGTGATAGGTTTTATCCATTTTTTGCCTTTGATCGCAATATGAAACACCGCCTTTCATTTATCAACTCTGCTATTGCCACTAATAAAAATAGAAGTGCACCAATTACTGCAGAATCTCTTAACAACTCTGACAGTTACTACAAATATGGTACAACGCTAACCTCGACTATTTCTGGTAGTAAGGCTTACTGGCAAAGAAAATGGCTGGACTTAGTAGCTATGGTGGCTATCCATGGCCCTCCCGATATATTTTTCACACTTACTGCCAATGATAGTTGGCAACCTTTAAAGCAAATACTTTCTCAATATGAGCAACCAACCAGCATCATTCATCCAGTTGATACAACAGTTTACTTTTTTGAACGGTTTAAATCTCTTAAGCCTTTATTGTATGGACAAGATAGTGTGTTTGGTAAAGTAGACCATCACTGGCACCGTATTGAAACTCAAAACAGAGGTGCCCTTCATGTTCATGGGCTGATTTGGGTCAAAAATGGAACACTTCATCCATTGGCTGTGTCAGGATTAATGCCACGTGGCTGCTCAAAAGATGTTAATGAAATGCGTAAACTTGTTCAGAAATTTCAAATACACAAATGTCGCCCAAATAAATGTTTTAGGACTTTGAAGGGTAAAGCAACGAGTCAGTGTAAATATGGTTTTCCGTTCCCTCTTCGTGAGGAGGATGGTTTTGATGAGGAACTTTCACGTTACGAGTATAAACGACTATTGGAGGAAGACTCCAACGTTGTACCATACAATCCCTATCTCCTTCTAGCATGGGATGGCCACATTAATGTTCAGAAGGTAACAAATACTGGCTTTGTAAGGTACCTAGTGAAATACATTTCAAAAGTCGAGCCAACATTTGGTTTGAAAATAGATGGATTGAATGATGTCCAAAAGTATTTAGAAACACGATTGATTAGTGCCCCAGAAGCTATAGCTTACACACTTTCATATCCTATGGTCTATTCTAGTGATCAAGTCCTGTTTATAGATACTTCAATTCCTAAGGAACGGACCAGAGTCTTAAAACCCAAACACCAAGTTAAAGATTTGGACAGTGAAAGCACTGAAATATTTGTACCTGCCGCCAGAGAGCATTATATGAATAGACCTGACTCTGATACATTTTCAAATATGACATTTCCTGAATATATTTGCAACTACACGTTTACTAAAGTAAAACCAAAACAAAATGTATTTCACATGGACCAAGAAAATAACTTTATTGTAAAAAGAAATAAAGCACTGATTCCCAGGTATCGTTTTCTTACTCCATTGGATGGAGAAGCGTTCTACTATCAAGAACTGTTGACAAAGGTACCGTTTCGAGAAGATACATTACTTTCTAAAGAGAACAAAACAGGGACATACAAGGAAGAGTGCTATCGTAACAGCCTTTTTGATTATCAATCAGACATTGACGTAGCATTTGAAAATATGAAACAAAAGAACTTTGATCCGAGGCAAATTGCAAAAGTTGCTAAGAAGATGTTAGCCGAGCAACTATCTGACTCGGATACTCTGAAGAAAAAGATTAAAGATTTAGGTTATGGTGAAGAAATACCATTTGAAAATGAGGACTTGGACAACTATGAATCTGTTGAGGTTGGTGATTTTCCCGCAGACCAAAATGAATCTATTAACAAAATGATAATTGCATCTCGTGAAAAGCTTATTGCAGACAAACACTCTTTAACAGAGAGAATTACACAATTCACAAAAAGTCAAAAAGATGCATTTGAGTTTGTTACCAACAGCGACAAGCAAATTTTGGCATTTATAACAGGTCCAGGTGGAACTGGAAAATCATTTCTTTTACAAGCAATTGTGAACCAACTTGAACAAAATTCTAAAATAATAGAAGTTTTAGCAACTTCTGGCAATGCTGCCTTATTGATTGGTGGCCAAACAATTCATTCATTCTTTCTTCTCAACCCTGAACTTCAAAGTAGAATTCAATATGAGGATACTTCATGGAAAGCAATAGCACTTACAGATACAATTATCATCGACGAAATAAGCATGATGACTGCAGAATTATTAGAAAAGATTGAATCCATTTGCAGAGAAACAGTAATTGAGAAAAACAAACAGAAACTCTTTGGAGGAAAATCTATCATTCTTTTTGGTGATCTCTATCAACTCCCAGCTGTTACTGACTTTACTTCTCCAAGACAAATTTTTGAAAGCTCATTATGGAATCTCTTTTCTCCATTAATCCTGACTCAAAATTGTCGACAAAAAGATGACCCTCAGTATGCTGATATACTCGGCCGCATTAGGACTGGCTTACAAACACCTGATGATATTCTCATACTGAAATCAAGGGTTTGTGGAGCAGGCCATATCAAAGATGATAGATGCTCCAACTTTAACAACTCGGCCACTGTACTTATTTGTTCCAAACATACTAAACGCAATGAGTTAAACTCCTCAATTATGGAACAGCACTTAAAAAATCAACCTTTATATACTTTATACTCTAAAGACTATGATGCCTCTGGAATGCAATTGTCCACTGAAGAGAGCCATACTATTAGTTGTATGAAGAATGTATTCCTTGATAAAATAGTAATCAGAAAACAATCAAGGGTAATGGTTACTAGGAACTTAGACATCCAAGGTGGAGTGGTTAATGGTACATCAGGAATACTTATAGAGGTACATCCAAAGATTCTTA
The DNA here is from genome assembly GCA_963942565.1 of Maea johnstoni. Classification (NCBI taxonomy): domain Eukaryota; kingdom Metazoa; phylum Annelida; class Polychaeta; order Spionida; family Magelonidae; genus Maea; species Maea johnstoni. The sequence goes on along the minus strand of OZ012690.1, from coordinate 45,662,386 downwards.
TAATGGAAACTGACAGTGGCTTAACTATCCCTGTGCCTAGGGTAAAGCAACGAATCATTTTCCCTGTTACAAACACAGTTGTGTATAGAGTTCAGTTCCCTATAATATTGTCCTGGGCATGTACTGTTCATAGAGTGCAAGGTACTACATTGAATACAGCTCACATATCACTTGATAATACCTTTTTTGCACCTGGTCAGGCTTATGTTGCGCTGAGTAGGGTGCAAAGTATGGACAATCTTCATCTCTTGAAGCTGGATGAATCTTGCTTTATTACATCACCAGCTGTAAGCTATATTATGAATGTAGCTCAGTCGGAGAAAAGATTGATATCTGTTCAACTAAACAAATACTCTCCATCTCTTAATAAAGAGCTAACATCCACAATAGAAAAGCAAAAATCAAACAATACTCAATTAAGTACTACAGATGCTGCAACTTTGAATGAACCTAGCCACCAAGTAGGTCAAAAGAGCTCTTCAAAAGCTGTATTCAGTTCAGGTGTACAAGATATGAACCCGACTACCAATTTAACTTCATCTCAAGACCAAATTCAAATTTCTCGGAAAATACAAGCAAAACATTTGCCTCTTAAACTTTTTGGTACCAATACCTATGACCAAAGTGTAGTTCAAAGACTTCATCATTTACAACCAATTTTATCAGCTATGCTGAGCAAATGCAGGGCTTCAGACACTGTGCCTTTTGATCCTACCATACATCAAAAACATACCGGAATCACTTGCAAAATTCATCCAGCTATGCAGCAGAGCTATATTCCGGTTGTTACAACTGGTGATGGAAATTGTGTATGGAACTCAATTGCACTTTCTTTGTATGGAAATGAAAAGTTTACAAATTTATTGAAGCTCCTTACTCTACAAACGTTGATATCTCAATCTAACTATTTCAAATCTGTAATAAGATATGACCTATCTTCCCGAAGTTTGCCCTGCACAGAAAATGCTATTGAAACCAATTTTGCTAATCTTGTATTCAAAGCACGTAAGTGGAGAGAGTGGGGAGATGAATTCCATTTACTTGCACTTTCAATTGCTTTACAACGTGACATCTATACCTACTGTACATTTCAAAATTTTGCAACACAAGACTACATCCCACCAGCATCGACAACCTCTGAAGAACTTCAACATATGTTTCTTACTACACAAAATGTAGGTGTTCATTTGCTTCACTGCTGCCCACCTCACCTAAGGATGCCTGACTACAACAGCAGAGGACCATGTGTAAATTTCTTTGATCCCAATTCGGCTCATTACACAGCAGTTTTAAAATCAAACCATACTGTGCCACTTTTTACCCCAACTACATCAATTTTTCCTGCTGTAGTGCCTTGATGTGATACAGAACAGTGATCTGTGATTTATCATGTTAATTTTCCTTTTCTATGGTCTTATACAGGTGAAGTTGGATATGACAGACTCAATGGGACAAAGGAAAATTGGTCTGTCATATGCAGAATCTGTCATATACATATGACAAATACTTGATATGCATCAAACTGGGACAAAGCATATTGTCCGTCATATGCAATAATCTGTCCTACAGTGGTCCGTCATATCCAAGTTCACCTTTATTAGAAAAGGATTTGTCTTTCTGATACTTTTGCAACTCAATTAAACATGACTAATCGTTGAAAAAGTATATTAGGTGGTGGTTTTCACTATGTATCCAGTTTCCTCCACCACTTACAAAAACTAGTTGTAAATATGGCAGAAAAAGTAACCACACTCATTCCCTATTAAAAAGTACATAATTTCTTTAACCTTACATTGTGCGTATGAAAGCATGCAGTTTTATTTGTTATATTGCCTACAGGTTGTAGGTAGTTCCAATACTCAAACAACCTTGATCTGCCTGAAGTAACTGGGTATACACAATTTGCAGTATGTATTTATATGTGTTCTACCAGATTTCTGATGTGTTATCATAGCTATAGCATTTATTTCATATGCTGCTGCAGAGCCATTAGTGTATGGACTCAGTTTGGCATTCCTGCTCATGTACTAATATAGTGATTTTATGAAAAGAAATAAATATCATTAACAATGCAAGACTGTGTTTACTTTTAGCATCAACGCCATCTAAACTTCAGCATGGATGTGTGTCTTTGTGTTTCTGTAGAACACACATGACGCGTGTCCCAAATATAGTAAATTGGGGAGTTTTTGCATCATAGCATATCTTTATGTTAGCGACGGTAGGACAGCGTTTTTATATATAGCGAAGCGGAACCACATGCTATACATAAACAGACATATACATTATGTGTTCTACAGTATCTATTCTTTATTATATAATTTTAGCCCTATTTGCCTTGTGGGGTTAATTAGAGAAAATAGGATCATTTCCACTTATCTTAGAGCCTACACCCACATCTTCACAATTAGCTCGATTATGAGTGTCTAGGCTATTAAGCCCGAGAGGAATGAGAGATCATCTTTTACAGAAGCTCACATAGGCTTGCATATAAATAGATGTTTTGGTCCTTTTCTCCTGGTTGTGGTTCACCAATACATAGTTTCTATAATTATGCATTCTGGGTATCAAGTGTTTTGGCTTAGATTTAGCATATATATGGCTAGCACTATTTCAGTCTTTGCTCTTTTGACTATTCAAAACTTATGGAATCTGAAAGTTGAAAATGCACCTTTTTCATATCAACAAAAAATTAAAAGAAACTGATAGAATTTGAACAGTAAAAATATCCCTTGATCTTCCCTCAACATTTGTGAAATTTGAAGCTTTCTGGTTAATGATCATAGACAGGTGCTAAAACACTGAATGGTATTTCAGTTTTCTAGAACTGAAAAATCGTACACCTTGCTGTAAAGATACTTTTTAATTCTTAATATATTTCTCTTGAGAAGGCTATATATATATACTTTGCATATGCTTAATTGGCATATAAATGCACGGTTAAGGAAAAACTTAGTCTAATGAATTAACCCCACAAGCTACCTTAGATATTTACCCTCTATATTAAAAACACATTTTCAGGTGAAGTCAGTGGTTCCCTGCTGACTCTCCTCCAGTCATTTTAGTTTTGGCCTAGAATTGAGATGAAGAACCAGCTCTTAACATTTTACATTTCCCAACAAAAATACGACATAAGAGCAGTTGTCAACAATTTAATAAAAATATGAAAATAGTATACGACTACCTAAATTCAAGTGTTTTTTCATATCGTGGCATACGTAAAGTAAATAATTTTCAGAAATGTATCCCAATCACGGATGACAAATGACAAATTCGGGACTGTGGTCTATTGATATTCACGAGCGACTATAAAGCAAGATGGGAAGACGCCCACAGTTGTGTAAAGAGTACTTAATTCAGCAATGTGACAAAATAAAGAATATATCTTTCAATAGAAATATTCTTAACTATATACAATTTTGAAAAACTTATGGTTAATATTTGATCAACCTTAAAGGAGGTTACTGTATTCCAATCTACTTACAAATAGAATCATTGGCATAAATGAAGCAAGGGCAATATCTGACAGTTGCGCTTCCCTCACCTGCTTCCCGAATTTAATCAGGTCGGGTGCGTGTGGAGAATGCTGATTATGGTTAGTGAGGATATATCGGGCGTTCCCTCCGGCACCCTTCACCTGTTCATTTCAAATCCCTGGCTGCTTTTTATGTTGCCTGTCTAGATGGTCATGTGGTCTAAGGCATTGCCACTGACTGCTAGCTGTCTCTCATCACTGCCTGAGGTCAAATCCTGACTGGGACATGAGAGAATGATGCCAGTGACATGCTTTTCTCCGGTTTCCTCCACCAATTACAACTGCCTAGATACTGCTTGTCCGCAATTTGGCAGAAAAAGCTGACAAAAAATGAAAATTTCAAATTTGTATCTCAACGTGTTCCTGAGCGGCAGCACAGGCAGGGTCTATGAACTGCACGATCGCAGTTCGTGTAGGATGAGATTAGGGAATTATGCCTGCGATACCCTCACTACCCTACCCTCGAGAATACTCGTAGCATAAAGAAATTACAAACAAATAGGTAAATTTTACTGAATAAACAAAGTTCGTGCAGAATAGCTAGGACGAGTGCAAATGACATACGCTACAGCCAGTTTAATATCTTATTTATCAATGTCATATATGGTCGCAGGGATATCTAGGAGGTGCTCTGATCTTTTTAGCCAATATGAAAAATTTCATGGTTATTTTGCGCAGGGCGGGTACTTTTTTTGTTTAAGTATGTATTCATAAATCAATAGTTGTTTTTGGGTTTTAATTTTTTTGTTTCCACCATTTGAAATTAGCCCAAAGTATGCCTTTACTAGACAGATATTACATGTACCTGGATGGTAGGGCCTTTTGGTAACTATTGTAAAGCTTTAACATGTCCAGCGCAGAACAAAGTAACATCTGGGGATGGGAATGGGTTAAGATATCATCGTTGATTCTTAACCAACATTAACCAATGATTAAAGATAATTGGTTTCACATCGTTTTTCTTGTGTTGGCCTGCCACTGAAGAATCTGTGATATTGATATTTCATATTTTCCATTTGATGTAACTCTATCCTCTGATTGCATTTTAACCGCCAGCAGACTCCCCGCAGGGCTTGTTAGTTTTAAAAAAACGGCCAAAACTGTGCACAGGCCTCCAGGCGTGTTTCTGTGTTTGGAGGCCATGTGCACCAGCGTGGATCAAGGCACGTCCGCCAAAATAACGCGCCACCTTTTGACCGTTTATCAAACCAGGTCTAGTTTGAATATCTGTCGGCAGATGGCGCTTTTCGAGATGGTTCAGACGCTATATATATATATATATATATATATATATATATATATATATATATATATATATATATATATATATATATCTTTTATTGACTGTACGGTTATTACAAAAACAAGATATAGTAACTAATAACATATTAAGGAAAACAGCAGTTACAAAAACATAGATAAAATATCTGATAACCGGGTACGTCTGTTTTAGGCAGTCTTATGTAGTGCAGTTGACCTTTTGTAGAGATAGTATGGTTTACAGAGAGTATACTTTCAGGTTTTTTTCTCATGCACGTGTTTCATACCTCTTGCGTAGTATACGAAACGCATTAGATCAAAGGTAATACGACCTACAGGTAATATTTTATAGCTAGATAGATAGATAATCGTTATTTCAAGTCGGTGATAATTTTACATAGTAAACACGAGCTGCCAGGGCTCTTGGCCGACTACAAAATAACAATTAGAATATAACTTACTGGGTGTAACAGCAATATAAATCATAAGTAGAGGTTAAGAAAGCGTTCACCTATTAATTGACAATATATATATATATATATATATATATATATATATATATATATATATATATATATATATATATATATATATATATATATATATATATATATATATATATATATAATTCGGCACATGCGGCCTATTGTTTATGGAAATGGTCTTGGGCCTGCCGCATGTGCTGAATTACAAATAGAAGTCGCTCCTTGATGAAAGCTCGCGATGACCTCTCGCAATCTCGGCAAGATGGTGGTCACCGTTTGATAAACAAACCTTCTCAAGAAATCTTTGGACTACCGTTCCGTTAAAAGTGAATTTACCAACACACGAAATAATCGGCACACATGCAGCAAGTGTCTATAAAATGTGTGAGTCGTGTAATATGTATGAAATTGAAGATGCAAAACATAAAATATTGCATTGTACGCATGTAAATGAATTACTATAATAGATCGATCTGATAATACCTACTATACCATACTAGGGAGATAGTGCAAAGAAGTAGATGAACGGGCAAATAGGGAATTCAATGTAATTGCCTCTGCTTACATAAGTAAGATGTACAGATTGATTGTTAGAGACCGCCAAGGTATTGGTGAGAATAAGATAAAATACCCTAAGTAACACAGGGTAATATGCTTTTTTAACTATAAATTTACTGACCATGAACTTTAAAGCAACAAATTCTCTGAGTTAATTCTGTAGATATTTATAACCTATACTTACTCTCTGACCGTATTTATATATTTTGAGACTATACCTATGAGATTCTGTTTTGTTTACAATTCATGTTTTCATATATAATTTCCTTTTGTTATTTCTACTATATCCATCATATATGTATGATTTTGTAAATGTGAAATTTACAGTCAATAAAAATACATACATTGCTAGCTTATATTAGTCATCCCGGAGCAGTCAGGTATGAAGTAAATTTGGCACCGACAGAGAAATTTGGGAAAGACGAATACTACCACAGCAAGGTATAGGCGTTATCCCCGACTCTAATACCAAATAGCATCAGTATATAAAATCGGTATCAGAGTCGGCCCGACTATACAGTGGAACCTGTCAAAATGAACACCTGTGTACATTGAACACCTGCGTACATTGAACAATATTTCATGTCCCGGCACACTCCCATTGAAAATCAATGGGAGGCTACCTGGATACATTGAACACCTGTCTACCTTGAACATTGAACACCAAATTTGTTCCCGCAGGCCACACTTAACCTGTCTACTTTGAACATTCTGCACTGATTTGAAACTTTTCACTGAAAATGAGGACAAATGAGATTCATAAGATTAACTGTTTTGTTAAGTGATATTTTTCAAATGCTGAACATGTGAAGTTTTTACCTATATGAAGACAGTGAGGTAAAGACAAAGTAGATTTTGCAATCAAAATGATCATGTTTCTTTAATTACCCTTACTTTTGTTTATATTTCACCAGACCTCCAATTACTCAAAACCTGGATACATTGAACACCTGCGTACATTGAACACTTTTTCATTTCCCGTGAGTGTTCAATGTAGACAGGTTCCACTGTAATATGTATTGCAGGTATCTGCAGTAGAGATATACTGCTTATGTTGTCAGTAGTCACCACACGCTAAGGGCGCTATCAGATCTCCCCGATCAATTCTACCCGGATACCAGGAAATTACACCAACCATGATCCCCTTTGTGCATGGGAGAAATGTAAACATGGGCTAAATGGGCAATCTGATAAAGGTCACTTTTCTCAGACACAATCCATGCATGTCCATACATAATTGATGCCTAGTGAGTTGTGCCACAGCGAGAAGGGGGGGGGGGGGGGTGGAGCATTGCCTGCTTCTTCACAGTCTAGAGATTTATACGCTACCATAGACTGGCAGCCAGTTGATGTTAATTACCATAATTATCAATACTGATAAACTTCTTCACAGTCTAGTGATTTATACGCTACCATAGACTGGCAGCCAGTTGATGTTAATTACCATAATTATCAATACTGATAAACTTCTTCACAGTCTAGTGATTTATACGCTACCATAGACTGGCAGCCAGTTGATATTAATTACCATAATTATCAATACTGATAAACTTCTTCACAGTCTAGAGATTTATACGCTACCATAGACTGGCAGCCAGTTGATGTTAATTACCATAATTATCAATACTGATAAACTTCTTCACAGTCTAGTGATTTATACGCTACCATAGACTGGCAGCCAGTTGATGTTAATTACCATAATTATCAATACTGATAAACTTCTTCACAGTCTAGTGATTTATACGCTACCATAGACTGGCAGCCAGTTGATATTAATTACCATAATTATCAATACTGATAAACTTCTTCACAGTCTAGAGATTTATACGCTACCATAGACTGGCAGCCAGTTGATGTTAATTACCATAATTATCAATACTGATAAACTTCTTCACAGTCTAGTGATTTATACGCTACCATAGACTGGCAGCCAGTTGATGTTAATTACCATAATTATCAATACTGATAAACTTCTTCACAGTCTAGTGATTTATACGCTACCATAGACTGGCAGCCAGTTGATATTAATTACCATAATTATCAATACTGATAAACTTCTTCACAGTCTAGTGATTTATACGCTACCATAGACTGGCAGCCAGTTGATGTTAATTACCATAATTATCAATACTGATAAACTTCTTCACAGTCTAGTGATTTATACGCTACCATAGACTGGCAGCCAGTTGATATTAATTACCATAATTATCAATGCTGATAAACTTCTTCACAGTCTAGAGATTTATACGCTACCATAGACTGGCAGCCAGTTGATATTAATTACCATAATTATCAATACTGATAAACTTCTTCACAGTCTAGTGATTTATCTGTTACCATAGACTAGCAGCCAGTTGATGTTAATTACCATAAAATATAGTCATAGCAATACTGGTAAGCTTAATAAATGGATGTATTGATACCTATAGTTTGCTACTCCAAGACAGAGCTAGCTCTGACAGAATTGTATAAAATGAAAAGGATTTTATTCCTGACAGAATTTAAAATCATGTGTATATATATTTCTTTTCGTCTTGCTGATGCTCCAATTTGTTACGTTTATGAGGTTTTCTGACATCAAGATTTGCATTTACTATATCTCACGGTATTCGACCTGCATTCTTCAAAGATAGTCACTGGATCAACAACCATTGAAGAAAGTCTAATTGTAGTGTATTGTATTGTTTGTCAAAAAAAAGGTAAAATTTACATTTACAAAATCTAATAAGAGAAAACGGCAAAAATTAAGTGAATATACAAATGAAACACATAATAAACATATACACGATCCTAAATCCAAATCGCATCAAAGTCTGTGTGAACATAAACCCGTTCATTGACACGATACAGAACAAAAATTAAGGCCGGTTGTCAATGAGAGAGAACACCAGCATGGCCGGGGAAAGACTCCGACTAACTCCAAGCCACTGGTAATTAAGTGTCGATCCTTGTCACGAATCCGAAGAAAAAAAATGTGGTGATCATTGAGGAAGCAGGAATTCCGGACTGACAATAATACACGAAGGTATAACAGAGCTTTGCAGACTCACC
>OZ012690.1:45640489-45647989 GCA_963942565.1 Maea johnstoni | reverse complement strand
ATATACCAAAAATCTGTCAACTTGATTATAATTGCTTGTTTTCTCACAGAAGTTTTCACTTCAGCAATTTCATAGTGTTTGGCGGGCAAAACCAAGTCAGACGTCATAGTCAAATTCAACAACTCCTGGGGTGGCTGTTTACACATGTGTGCACACTGAAAGGCATGGTGTTATCTTCCGTTCCCCACCATACTTTTAAATGGAATGGCCCTAAACCTATTCACACAATAAACAAATTACCGGTACATACTTTTCATTCACATGTATTTTCTTTCTACCTGAGTTTAGGTATATGGCAGCATCTCATCACATCCGTGGTGGATTCAAATGAGATCTACAATTCAGTTGGCAAAGTGTACCGGATTATGAATTAAAAAGGCGAGAAAAAGAAACAGACCCAGTAAGGTACGCCTACAAAATTCTTAACATTTTTTCAAATGCATATCGGATTGTAGCATTTTATGTCTTTTTTTTACTGTTCCATGTTGTTCAGTAATATACTTGTACATAAACCATAGCTCCAATGGAATTGTATAGATGAACAAAAGCAAACAAAGATTATACATATAGAACAACCACTTCTTCAGTAGAGACATTCAATTCTTGCTCTAGTCTACCGGACGTCTACAAGTGCCTAGTAAACGATATTTCAATGGCTAACATGCCAAAAAAAATCGATAACCCACGTGGCTCGCGAATCAAAGCTAGGTTCAGTTATGAGGTCATTCATACCCAGGAAACTGGGTGGAAATATGGCATGCTTTCGTGTTATATGCCCGGGCTATCCAAGCACTTAATGCTGGGATTAAATGTTGGCACTGTAGCCATAAGAGTAAGAGCCTACCTTATCTTATGACATATACAAATAACAGTCTTAAGATAATGGTTAAGCTAGTGCCCTATCACGTGAACACGGACTCTCCATCCACATAACAAAACATTTAAAGGCAGGAGTTCTATGGATATGTTTAACCTCAGTTGAATATTAGTTACAATCGGATACGAAACAAGAAAACGATATCCATGAAATTTCAATCCCTTCTAGTAAGTTTGCTGTTCCAAACGGTCACCATGAATGTACAGTACCAACATCTAATTACTGCACTCAGTGTGCGGTCATACCGGGCATAATACATGACCACACGCCTGATTGCCATCCAGATTCCAGGGCAAAGATGCACGAATGACATCACAAATGTACGTGGGTAATCAATGTGCTTCTCTTATCTTTTGGCATGTTATTCCTTGGTGTTTAAACAACCAGACACTGGCAGATGTCCGGTGGACTGGTGCAGGAATTAAATGTCTTTACTGTATTTAAACTTGGTTTGTGATAAATGCTAAATTGACATATATAATATCATAATGTTAGACTGGACCCATTTCTCTAGACAAATCCTCATGATAATTATTTTGAAATATTACCTTATTCCCTGAGGTATGATTAAAGTTCCCAGTTCTCAGAAATCTTCTCAGTTCTCAGAAATGTTTGCATTTCTGATGGACTTGAATCAATAAATGGCCGTCGTAAAACATAACTTGGCTTCAAATTAAAAGTCTATGATTTCATGGATTTCGTCTGAAATGCAATGTCTTAACGTCTTTGCTTGGCAACCTCAATCAAAGATCAAAGGGTGCATACATACACGTGTACACGTACCAACACAAAAGTATTACCTGTCTAATATACCTCAGAAGATGAACAATGCCTTTTAAACCACACCCATCCTCGCAGTAGATCTTTATATGTTGAGAATGAAATCAGTAACGGCTTTTCGACCAATATGAAGAAATTATCAGGAAAATGACTGAAACCCTGGCATATGGTTACAATATCTGAGAGTACTCAGCGAGAGCTAGCCAATGAATACCAATATGGCAGCGTTTAGATGGTTTTCAGCAATTGTTGCATTCTAGTGCTTTGGACGAAAGTAGCCTCAACATTGGAACGGTTATTATTGAGTAAAAGTCGCGATAACCGAGCATTCAAACGTTGCAAAGATGTTTTCATAATACTCCATTTTCACTGAACCATACGTGTTGGTGTTCTTACAACTCGGTATAGACCACCCCTTTAATTAATCCCTTTAAATTAGCATGGTGTTAATCTGCAGGTTTCTGTCTTTCTTGTTACTTTTGACTTGTAACACTTTCTTGTTACTGTTGGCATGTGACAATACACACACACACACACACACACACACACACACACACATACATATATATATATATATATATATATATATATATATATATATATATATATATATATATATATATATATATATATATATATAGTATGGCAACCCATGCTCGCAGAATCTTCTCAGAAAGCCCAGGAGAAGTGTTCAGTAGGCTAATTGGAAAGAGCATACCCATTCTCGCACTTGATGAGGTAGCTGCAATTCATCGCCTCACCTGGACAGCCATTCATAGACTGTAGAGACATGTAGTTCACACACGGATGGGTGTTGGATAGGTGTGTTTCTTTGTGCTTGAGAGCTGCCAGAGACGTGCGAATGCTACTGATCGTCAAAGAGTTCTGAGAATTGATTGCCTCGAGCAATATCATATGGATGCCTCGAGCATCCATATTGAAAGACACTGACCATCTGATGGTGACTTTCCCACATGCCCTGAGCTGGATTCGAACCCGGGCAGTGGCGAGAGACGCGGAGCAGTTAATGGCAGCGCCTTAGACAACTTAGCTATCAGAAGAAGCCACGTACGTGTAGTAATACTAACGACCTAGATCCATCAGTAGACAGTATCAATACACGGAGTTCCTGTATTTAAAATATATATAAAACATCGAATAGACTCATTTGGTGATGTTTTCCTAAAAATGTCCCGAGTTAATGAGTGATTTAAGGTTTTGTCTTGTCGCAGGTTTTTAGGTCTCTGTTGCACGCTGCTGCGGTACTGCGACAATTGCATACCCCTACAGCAAGTAAGACATTGTCTAGGTTGAAATAGGAATCCCGGATTACTTTTTAACAGAGAGTAAAATTGTTATGGGAGAACTTGAAAAATCAATATGCATTAATAGTATCCTTCTTCTTACAAAGAAAGTGATATATAACGCCATGAAAGAAGCTAAACGTCCTCATATTTTAACCGTTAAAAATGAAACAAAAAACCTTTACTTTCAAGAAAAATACAGGTTTTGTATGAAGGGACAACCGCATTTTTGAAAGAAAATATTCTTTATTACATAATAAAGAAAATGATAGAAAATGATAAATAGAAAATGATACATGTATGTACACCATTTATTTTGTACATACTATACTATTTTTGAATACTGTAATTGTGACTTATTTTGTGGACTGAATAAAATGATTTAAACATAAAAAAGTTAGACATTGTCAACTATGAAGCAACGTGCTGTTGACAAGGGAATCAACGCGCTGTCATTTTGACAAAAACACACGAACCAACCAAAGTAGACTAGATCAATGAGACGTCACGTAGCTCATTGAAAGCAGTATGCCATTATTAACAATTAGGGCCAATAGGCCAGGTAATTATTTGTGACATGTTGTCACGTCAGATGCAGGTGTGATTGCATGCCCGATATCTGCCACACACTCGCGATTCTAGGCGTCGGGTGTACTATAGATATGCCTACTGTGTATTGTATACAATTATTGACTGTACCTTTATAAGTACAACACCATACTATTATCTTTTAAAACATGATAATACAACTAAAGAATGCAAGGAACTTGATGATACTCTTCGAAAAGTGCAGAATACGAGAAAATCCGTAGCATACTTTAAGGTGTGAAAAATACAAGAAAACACGTCATAGAAAGACAAACAATTCCGAGCACCTTTCAATTAGGCTCCATAGATGGCCCTTTTAGGAGACTTAACCAGAAGTCTACTGCTAAATGATACATACGCTACCAAAAACATAAGTACGACAACTTAAGGGGGCTCGGGACCTTCGTTCTTTAATTGAGACTTTCATGTAAAGATTGACCAATATCTTGGTCATTGTACAAGAAAACCCCAATAAACTATATATTTTATGAAAGCTGAGAATCTGGAGAGGTCAAATATCCTAAACATGTTTTATGATACCATCACAGTTCCCTGGGGGTGGGGCCTAAAGACAGTGATGCAGATTTCTAATACATATGTTTTTGCAAAGTACCTCCTGGCTTCAATAAAGGTTTAACACAGTTGATATTTATATATTATATAGAAAACATCCTTAAGCAAATTCTACATTTTCATTTTTTTAAATTTTTGTTCCTAAAGGAATTTACAGCAAGTTAAAGTTGTGATCAATATTTTTTTGTTGAATCTCAACTTTCTTCATTTTTGAAGTTGAATTAAGAAACAACTAGATCAGATATAATAAAAATGAAAAACTAGAATCTGCCCAAGGATGTTTTTGGTCATGTGTTGAAATCTCAGCATTCTAAGATCAATATTGAATGAATTGGGGCCTTTTAAAAATGAGAAGTATGGTGATTATAGAAAGCCTTCAAACCAGCTGTTAAAGCCAGCCCTGCATATCCTACAGCCTATTATGATGTTCTGCCCCCTTCTGAAACTTTTAGGGATAATTTGGAATAAAAATATGATTTGCATGTATTGGTAGAATAGTTTGAATGTTTGATAGTTCACTTGGTTCCTCAATTACTGGAATAAAAAGGGATTTTTAGCAAAGATTTGGAGGTTTCTACTGGTAGAGGCTGGACCCCCTAGTGAGCACTCCTCCCCCAGCTGATAAGGAAAGATAAGAGACTATTACTGACTGCTAATTGCAAATTGGCTGTCTGGCGATGACTCCACTCCATTACAACTACTCTGAAGTGAAATTGTAAGGTTTTCTCTAATAATTTTATATATGGAATAGATACATCATGCTTCTTGAAACTTTTGAGGGTAAGTGGAGGAGGCAGATCCATAGCTGCACTGAACTATTGAAGAGCACTATATCCATTTCCACAGAGGCATCCTGCTAGAACTGATTGTCTGTTTATATCATAAACTTTTTTTAAACAACTAAGAAAGTCTGCTCGCTTTCCATCACAATCTTCATTTGAACATCTCCAATATAGGGCTGATCAATGGTCTTGTCGCATTCTACTGTCTTGCCATAGTTCTAACTTCCAATCAAAGCAGTCATGATCAGTGTCCCTTTCCTCAGAGTTCGCAACTTCAATTGCTATGCCACTGTCATCTGAACTACTACTCAGCAGTCTAAGTTTTCTATAACTGGCACTCTGAATGGTTAGTGATTTATCAGATTCCTCGTCCTCTTATATATCCAAATCTTCTAGCACAGAAGATATTGCACTCCATTCAAACTCCCTCTTTCTCTTCCTTCTGAAGCTACTTCCCATTGTAAGGATACATCCAGACTCTGCACTGTCCAGGGGTCAGCATCTAAATACTCTCCTAACCCTAACTCTCAAATACAGGAAACCCTGTTCACCTTTGTAAGATAAACCCTAAACATCCTGGCTGACCCACACAAACCAGAATATTTCTGGAGCATTTGATTGGTTTTACCTGAACTGTCTGACCTATACCTGTAAAGCAAGAGGGCAAGAATCACACCTTTCATTCAATACCCTTATTGCAATGCAATTACTTATAACTGCTCAATGCCAGCTTCCTGGGTAACAGGAAACTTCTAATACACATTTGAATACACATTCTGGGGCCTGCCAGTGGAGCTTACCTCCCAGGGGTATCTGATAAGGAAAGACTATTATGATCTTAGATAAACATCACAGCTGGGTGCCTAACCTGCCTACTCTTATAGAAGCCATATTTTTCAAAAAGTACTTTTTATGTCATTTGTTGTTCTAGTTGAGAGTTCTAGGTGGAAGGAATGTGTAGCTTACCTTTTCAGCTTTCACATATCAAAAAATCAAAAAAACACCCTATTCAAAGGTGCGAAGGTCCCGAGCCCCCTTAACAGAACACTTATATTCACCTGACGCAATAGGTTTCTACAGATGACACTATTTACACAGCAAACTTCAAATATCCATCACTACTAAACACGTGGGAGTTGTTATGTTAACGCATTGTCAGGAACAGCCTGTCCAATTAGGCCATAAGGGATATCGTGTATAATGAGAACTTTATTGAAATATATAAAGGAGCTGCACTGTATAGAAAGCACGTAATTTTTCTTCAAGCTTTCATTCATCTTTGTTTTTATTCACATAATATGTATTCTAAAAATTATAGAAATCATTGGACACTTATTGTGATATTTTGCATCAGTGTATATGTTGCATTACTTTCGCTTATGTCCAAAGTAACTTACCTTTTAGACTTTATGCCCTGTTCTGTTTTAAACTTTTGTTTATATTTTGTAATTGTATGATTTCGTTTCTACTGAAATGGCAAATAAACAATACAATACAATGTATTGTCGCACCTAACACCATTCTCATACCACGCTGCTTTGAAATGAAAACGTATTTGTGAGATGTACCATATTGGCATCAAATCGCTTCTTATCTTTGTTCCGGCTTGTGCAAAACTGTTTTACAGATTCGAAGGTAACTGCGGCCGGACTTTCATTATGGCAAGGAGTATTGATAAGTTACACCTGCTTATAATTACGGCTGATATGCATGCAGTTCTGCCTCATTTGCATAATAAAGTAGAGGTTGCGAAGGCATTTTCCGTTGATCAAAGCTACTTATGATTCTTTGGTTAGCATGTTAATTGCACGCTGCTATCTTTCTACACATCTTTCATATAATTCTATATAATTACAGAACGACCACAATTTCTTTGATTTGGCTATGTTAATTATGTTGCCTTATTTGAGCAGTATCGCGTTTAACTATGCAGTCTAACTAGGCTCATCGTTCATATATTCTGTTTGATTTGCATTGTGTTTTCGTTGTAATTGTTCTTGCTATTGTATGTGAGTATTAGACAGACAGTCGATAAATATACTTCTAATACAACTACTACTACTATAATTTAGAAATGCCCTTGAAACATCGATTAGCATTATATACACATGTCAAAGTCGAGTAGATTTCCCTACAAATAGTACATAAATACAGCCAGATATTTTTCAATTTGTTCTATTTCTATTACACATGTTCTTGTTTGGATTTATCAATATTTATCGATTGTTTTCTATGTTTAATGGATATCTGAAGTAGACCTGTAGGCTAATCCGAATTAACTCATTGCGGAATGTAATTATACATGTATTTCATATCATCACCCTATTAAAAATAACTGTTGCGAACATATCAAATTAACAAAAGACACGCTGAACAAACCCTGGTGTTAGATTGAAAGAATACCTGTGAATTTGTAAATAGCCTTGCGTCCTGTTATTTCAATTCCTTTTTATACAAGTCAAAAGTTGGATCTAGGGTGGGGAGAAGGGGGGTGCGGGGTTAGGGGGGGGGGGGGGGGCTGGCACAGTGTAGCTGAAACTGACTAGCGCGTACTGAAAAAGGGTGGGAATATAAGCCAGACCTCGCTGTCGAAAAG
>OZ012690.1:45530489-45637989 GCA_963942565.1 Maea johnstoni | reverse complement strand
CGCATCAAGAATGTTGCAATCATTAAGAAGCATACTCTATACAATTATGAAAAAGGAACGAGGCTTTATAACATAAAACTGTAGTCACGCCTGACTTACGGAGCATGATCTGGATGTCCTTTCCTTATACTCACGTCTGTGGATAATACGTAAGTAATGGTACACCCCAAGCAGAAAGTGGCCATGTATATGTTTCAAAGACAGAGTATCTTTTTCCAAAATGTTCAGGGACAGATCATTCATTCATTCACAAATTTTCAAAGACGTATTATTATTTTTCCAAATTGTCTGAGACACATTATTTATTTTATATCTAAATTTTCCGAGGTGAGTGAAAAAGTAGATAATGATATTTTCGAAAGAATACGTATTGTTTTTGTTTTGTCATAGCATGTAGCTTAGCAAGGCGATTTCTAGGAGTGTCCTAACCTTTACAAATTCAGCAAAAGTCAATTAAAACTGACTACCTCAAACAGGGACTAAGTCGGGAGTTTTAAAATGGGGCCCTTATTACACGAGCTGAATGTTTTTAGGACACATGGTAGCGGATGGGGCTCTGGGGGCCGGACATTTTGAATTGCATTTTCACCGTTTCCTGGCACTTGAATTGAAAATTAATCCAAGACAGATGATTTATTCTTTTATTTTTCAGGGACAATTCTTTTTCTAAATCTGCTTTCTAAATATTCAGAGAATAGACATTCTTTCATTTATTTTAAAAGAGTACATGATCCATTCATTTTTCAAGTGTTTGTTGGCACGTGCAAGTTTGTGTCCGTTTGTTGGCACAACGCAACACTGTTGCATTATTGCATTGTGTACACACGGACGTTCATTGTTGTGCCATGGGATAATAAACAGTTATTGCCTGGCTTGTTGGTGGATAGTGTACAAATATGACATCCCTGTGGGTTTGCCAACATGATTGTCTACCCCGAGTGAGCATTGTCACCCGAGGGCGTAGGGGTAGACTATCATGTTGGCAAACCCACAGAGATGTCATATTTGTTTTATTATACCGAACAACCCCTCTCACCCCCGGGCACCTAAAGTCCATGACAAGTTGAAACTTACAAACTCACTTGGGCAGTGCAATATCGAAGCAGCAGGTTTACCGTGCAAACCATGCTGGGATGTCCTATTTGTTTTATCGTATCGAACCACGTATGATCTCAAATGGGTTAAAATTTTACTTTTTTCTCTTAATTAAGACACTCGTTATTTTCTTTATCGTTGTTCTCAACACTAACATAATTCCATTGTTGACGGTGGCATTCTGCTCAGGCCTTGTCACATTTCGCCACGCGTGGGGATCTTGAAAGCATCACGTCCTCAACAATATAGGGAATCATGAAACGGCACCTTGACAACGGGTGCTAATGCGTCGTCTTCTTGACAGCGGGTGCTAATACGTTGAATGGTGACCGCTGTCAAGGAACCTACAGACACAGGTTGCTAACAGTCTTGACACATGGCTCTCATACAATAGGATAAGAGTATCCTCACGTGAGGTATAATAATGTAGATTATCACCCCGAGGAGGAATAATTCCTTCGAGGGGTGATAATCTGCACTATCCACCAACAAGCCAGGCAATAACTGTTTTGTTATACCGAACATTTTATAGCAAGCGGCAAAATCATAAGACAAGAGCTAATCTCAATGTTTTAACTTGTTGCCAACTTGACTCTTTGCCCGTTGTTGCACGACTTTGCTTCATCTCCGTGGTTACGGTCGCCACGTTATTGCTAAGTGTTTGTTGACACGTGCGTGTTTGTGTCCGTTTGTTGGCACAACGCAACACTGATGCATTGTTTCATTGTGTACGCACGGACGTTCATTGTTGTGCATTGTTGTGAATTGTTGTGCCATGGGATAGGGGAGATTATTGACTGGCAATTATTCACCTGCTTGTGCTATTATTCCACTTTTTCTGACAGATGACAGATGACAGTAAACAGTTATTGCCTGGCTTGTTGGTGGATAGAGAAGGAATTATTTCCCGAGGGCAACGCCCGAGGGAAATAATTCCTTCGAGGGGTGATTATCTGCACTATCCACCAACAAGTCAGGCAATAACTGTTTTGTTATACCGAACATTTTATAGCAGGCGGCAAAATCATAAGACAAGAGCTAATCTCAATGTTTTAACTTGTTGCCAACTTGACTCTTTGCCCTTTGTTGCACGACTTTGCTTCATCTCAGTGGTCACGATCGCCACGCTATTGCTAAGTGTTTGTTGGCACGTGCGTGTTTGTGCCCGTTTGTTGGCACAACGTAACACTGTTGCATTGTCGCATTGTGTACGCACGGACGTTAATTGTTGTGCATTGTTGTGCCATGGGATAAGGGAGATTATTGACTGGCAATTAGTCATCTGGGGTCTATTTCACGAAAGTCGGATAATGGGTTAGCTAGCTAAATTTTTAGCTAGCTAAGTTTATCCTAGATCTTTCTTATCCTGAAAATTCGGTTTCACAAAGAAAAAGTAAGCTAGCTAAACTTAGCCAGCATGAGGCCGCTTATGTGCTTGCTCAACAATCACAATCCGCACGTGCCGTGACGTGCACTGTCTGTTGTGCTTGGAAACTGGCGCCATACAGTCGGCCGTCCAGCGCTCAACGCGTAGTAAATAGTCTAACCTTGGGGACTACTTTCGGCAGCTCAAATCAAAACAAAGTGCCGCCATGTTGGATTACTCGATAGGTTCACAGACGCTGAAATAGTGAGCACACTATTTGACTTATGAGTAAGTGTGCCAACGGAAATCAATAAACTAACTGACTTTTATATTTTCGGAATGTTTGAGGAACATTTATATGCGAAAAGTAGATCTATGTTTTTGGAGCTATTCAATTAGCTGTTTGAAGGCAGATTTTCAATTAGATTTTATCAACCAGCATTAGCCCACGTGAGCGTCCATTCAGAAGGCGTGTACAGTTTCAGTTTGGCGTATTTAAAAAAATTGAAGTTCTTATCTTTTCAACGATACCAATATCTTAAAAATCGGTTGATATATTCAAAGTTGTGCCAAATAAGTAATTTGGGTACCATATCTTTTATTTAATGCAATTTGCTTAAGCCGGTAAGGTAGTTGGTGGGGTTAATTTCTCTGTCTTAGTTTTTTTCCTCTTAAATGCTGTTTAGCAGGTTCCTAGTGGCTAGTCTTTATGGCCCACTACCGGAACGGCACACTACAAGAATGGCCAATTTTCTGGTCACTATGGCCCCCTCCAGTTGGTCATTATGACCCACTCCAGTGAGGCATTATGGCCATCTCCATAAAAAGGTGATATAAGGCAAGTTATTATTAATAAAGATTTAAAAGAAAGAAATGGTCAAACATACATGAATTCAGTCACTTTAAGAGTGCTTTTAGGACTAATGATAGAGGTTTTAGGAAGGAAAATGGGTCACCATTGTTTGCACTGCTCACAATTGTCCAGAACCTCCATTACTGAGTAGTGTACACTTTGGATTAGAAGTTTAGGGTATGACTGATAATGACTTTATGATATAAAAAAGACTGAATGAAATAGATACTTATGAAATATGTTTTGTTGGTATTTATTGATAAAGAGGAGTTGTTGGAGAATCCAATACACATTAATACATGTTCTGATTTGTTTTCTCAATTGCATAGAATAAACACATATGAACCATGAGAATTGTAGATATGTTAAAATATATACATATTTTATCATGCACTCAAATATAATACTTATGAAATATTTTGTTCATGTAGTATTTTTCAAGTTAGGAAAACATTTATTTTGGGACAACAATCAGGCACCAACATAACTTGCCATGTCGGGCAAGGAGTTAATGATTTTCACTTGCCCGACGCAATCTTGGACTTGCCCGAAATAAGTTATAGTACATGCTATTGAAAGACATTTATTGCTTATCATGGATTTAAAGATTTGAAAACCATTTTCTTTTCAGTTTTGTTGCATTGTTTGCAGATTTTTGGATATTTGGGCAATTAACTATTAAGAAAATGTGCTTAGTTTTCAGGAAATCAGCTTTAAGTGAAAACTTAAATGTACTTGCTCGAAAGCCCTTTTTTCAAATATTTACTCACCAGGGCAAGTGGGCTAGCACTTATGTCGGTGCCTGAACAATGCACTGTAAAGAATTCAGCAATAGGCAACCGGTGATTTACAGCTATAGGTTTAGACAATGTATTGAAGGAGATGGAGTTATGAACTTTGGAACTATCCTGTTGTAAGTTATGAAGATGTGAAAATGAGGAATGGGATTATTTACAGAAATCAATTTGTTTGGGCAATGCAAGGAAGCACACAATTCTTTTGAGTTTTGGATTAGCATATTTTCTTTGTAACCTGGGAGTAGTAGACAGGGAGTGGGCACTGTGCATGCGTCATCAAAATTCGCTGCCTCACACCACTATGAGTCATAGATAACATGTGTACCCCAGGATTGGCTGCCTGCTGGTTTCACAGGCCCTGGGTCAGACTGAAATTGCTGCGAAACCAATCACTTGACCAATACTTCCCCAGGCTGCACCGCGTAACCCGAGGCGCACATACCCTAGGTACTAGCATGCTGTGCCTATGGGGTTGCGGATCAAGGGGATGTATTTCTCTGTTGTAACCTATTCATACCTGTGCCAACTAAAAATGATTTGACCTCTTTTGTTATTTACATGTACTTTTAAAGGAAACATATTTTGGGAAAAATGAATGTTATGGCCATCAATACAAAACCAAAAGCTTTCTTTCAGTGTTTTTTCAAAAGTTATTAGTTCTATAAAACACTTAATTTCCATATTTATAAAGCGACATTGTGCTCAGTATTTTGAAAAAAAAAATATATGTCCATTATCCAGTAGTAGTTTCAATATGGCATAAATATGCTTAGGACAAGAACTAAGCTGTACATGGAAACCAGATGAAATTCTTTATAAACAAGTAACTCGCATGATTTTTTGAGAAAGGTACAATTATTCAAATTGTGTCTTAGCACCAATGTACCCTTTTTAAAACATTCACACAGTTTTAAAGTAGATAGAATTAAGCTGGCCAGCAGGGCATCTCAGCATCATTTGGACAACCACTCCCTCAAAAATCACCAATCAGGACACCCAAATAATTTTGTGAGTAACCCTTTAAGAAGACATTTTTCAAACATATAAATGAATTCTTTTCACTCTAGTATAAATTCAGTGACTTTTTATGTTCATGGTTATGATGGGGCCATATCAACCTATTCATGCTGTTGCGGACAGAATATTGAATTAAATATTTTCCCTCAAATTCAGGAAAAATTTCTCCTTCATTTGGCTGTCTTATCTTAAAGTAATATCATTCTAGTAACCCATTTGTTCCAGACTGTAAAATAGTAGATTTTAGAGTATTTCTAATTGTGGTGGACAGAAAAGCTCTTCGACAGAGATTTTAGATACCTTCACAGAAACAGAATTCTCCTTCTAGTAAAGAAGAAAATTGAAGTTCAGCATATGGTCAATGTAGGACATATCCCGAAGTCTCCATTTATGCATATATTTTTAAATTTGACCACCCACATTATATTTTAGAGGAATTGATTCAGTGTTGCAGATGGAAATGACACAATGTTGTGGACAGGAAACTTTTGACAATAGTGCAGAAGGGGAAGGATTCAGTACATGAATTTTGTTACAGCACTCAAAGATGGAATAGAGTCATATGGAAGATTCATATGATACTGATTTATACAAAGCCAGTCATAGATCAGCAGTGTAAATGATTTTAAAAACAAAATTTCCAGGGATTCTCCATTAGCCCAACAGACATCTATGATCTACTCCAAAGAAATAACAGTTGTTAAGATCACAAATGCATGTTTAAAAAGAATCACATAGTTTTTTAATAAGTATTTAGCAAATTGGGCATTATCTATAAATGTTCATAATTCATTCCTAACTCAGCTAGTTTTGATATCAATTGGTAAATGTACAGATGTGTACCTTGACTGACACCTCCATCCTGTCTGCAAATGCAGTTGTCTCCATTCACCTTTACATCACTAATCCTGAAGCTACCTATTCAGTTGATCAGAGTAGATGCAATCTCCCCCGAAATCATATCCTCCTTCCCCATTCTGAATAATAATGGATGGGATGTTAAAGGGAAGAGAGTGGACAGTGGAGGAAAAGCAAAATTCACATTGTCTGGGGTATACCAACAACCTTGATGTGTACAGGAAGTGGTATAAAACTGACAAGGTAGTGAGTGAAATCAATTACAGCTTATATATTCCAATTGTCTAACAATTGCCATTGTGGGGAAGTGGTCCCTCTGACATTAGACATTGTCATCTACTACAGGGCTTGACATTAAGCACTGTACCGTCGTCCAGCACAAGTGATATTGACCGCCGCACAACTCCTTCTCTTCAGTTACTGTTCTGACTGACCAGTGGAACTATCAGACACATAATACGTTAGGTGATCACGGGCAAGTAGAACTTAGCAAGTGAAAGCCTCATGGCACTTGCCTGCAAAAGTTAACGTCAAAGCCTGTATTACCTACCATCAGACATATAAAACCCACTCTCTGCTGCCATGCAATTCATATTTAAGTGCTCTCTTTAGTAAAAACTTATGTCTTCACATAAGTACACTAACTTAACTTTTTATTAAAGTAGAATATTTCACCAGAGTGCACTCCTTTAATGAAATATATTGATTCTTACACAGTCAAAATGGTGATGAGCTCATGAGTTGATCTCCCTCTGTGAGAGCAGCTCGGCTTATCTCATCTAGCATTGTTTTACATGGAGAGCATGTGGTGTATTTTTATTGACTTAGAGAAAGCATATGACACTACCAGGAGATGTGTTTTGGTAGATATATTTGCCATAGACATCTGGCTTCATTGAAGCTAACCTGAAAGGCTGTGGTGTAATTGATATGCGAATGCTTTTTCGACTTAGAGAAAGCATATGACATCAATTTGAAATATGCTTGAAAGATTTATTTGACATGGACATCTGGCCTCATTGAAGCTAACCATAAAGGCTGGGGTGTAATTGATATGCAAATGTTTTTAACAACTGAGGGAAGCATATGACACATTGGAAATTTCTGGACTACTATTGTAGTTAAGGTTTCCTAAGAAAGGTGACATTGAATGCAAACACATATCTTTGCTAATTTTGAGGTAAGATTCACTGTATTAGTTCAACAGCATCACCAGCTGTATAACAAATGGTGTTGACGATTCTCTATTTAATAGACTAAGAATCTTACACTACTCCAAAACACATGCTGCCCATAATAAGGCAACTCATACTTCTATACAAATTGAGTTGTAAAATGGGCTGATAATAATAATTTTAAATTGCAATCATTTGATTTTGCACTTGGACTTCGTTCATGTACATACGAAAACCACTATTATATGAAATTACATTTCCGTATATCTACTGTGGTATTGTAAAATAACAGGGAGCTCATACAGTACAGACAAAATGAGTTTATTTCCATTCTATTGATTTCTTTGGTGGAATCCATCTGTGATTTTTATACTGGTCTGTACATGGTCGACATGTACTTGTTATAATCTTTCAGCTTAAGGGGACGGTTAGAGAATATGTGATCTGGTCATGGACCTACCAACCAGTTCTAATATGATGATGGTAGTTTCAATTGCAGGGCCCGACGGTCCCCAGAAGGACCAGGTAGGCTGGCGGGGCTACCTTAACCCAAAATCAGGTAGTCCTGCCACGATGTTAGGTAGCCCCGCCACTTTTTTTGCTAACATTTTGTAGTGTTTTAGTGGGAAACTTCCGCAGGATTTATGTAGTCCAGCGGGACTACCTGAGTCCAACTTTAGGTTGCCCAACAGGACAGTTTTTGGAATTTAAATCCCCTGGGAGATGGGACTATGCTATTTGTCGAGCGCTGAATTTTAATTCATAATAGCTATACTAACTTGATTACTCATTGAAAATAAGTAAGGATTTATTTCATTTAAACAGGCAACGTTTGGGACAACTTTTATGTATGTGCCAATGTGTTAGTTCATTTATTGACAGTCATGGAAAACCTTGACACATTACCATGTTTGTGCTCAAGTTCTGGGCTGTCCCACTACTGACAAGCACTACATAGCTGTAAAGCGGCATTATAGGAACAGTTGATGTTTCTTTTATTTCACTCATTTAATTAGTAATTAACATAACTATTAGTAGGATCTCAAGGAGCAAGGATGGTCCTACCATGAAATCACCTTTTCACAATATCTTCATAGTCAATATTTGGATTACTATTGTAATCAAGGTTTCTCATGGAAGGTGACATTGATCTCTATACTAACACATACCTTTTGACACCAGACACACTCTTTAATATCAACAGCATCGCCAGCTGTATAACAAATGATTTTGTCAATTCTCCTGTCATTTTTAAATGAATATGGAACTTATATCGGTGCAAACACATGCAGCCCATAGAAAGGCAACCATTAGTCCATTTAAATATAGTTGTAAATTTAACATATTAATGGTTTTAATAAGTTCTCACAATCAAAGACTGTCTTGAAGGTTACTATTATGGGGTTTTCTATCAATGCAGGCACTATGGGCAACTTTATAATTATGCATATAATTGTATAACTTATATGCCCTTTGTGAGCATTATATTTTAAGAAACTGGCCTCTTATTTCACTCATTTAATTAGTAATTAACATAACTATTAGTAGGATCTCAAGGAGCAAGGATGGTCCTACCATGAAATCACCTTTTCACAATATCTTCATAGTCAATATTTGGATTACTATTGTAATCAAGGTTTCTCATGGAAGGTGACATTGATCTCTATACTAACACATACCTTTTGACACCAGACACACTCTTTAATATCAACAGCATCGCCAGCTGTATAACAAATGATTTTGTCAATTCTCCTGTCATTTTTAAATGAATATGGAACTTATATCGGTGCAAACACATGCAGCCCATAGAAAGGCAACCATTAGTCCATTTAAATATAGTTGTAAATTTAACATATTAATGGTTTTAATAAGTTCTCACAATCAAAGACTGTCTTGAAGGTTACTATTATGGGGTTTTCTCTCAATGCAGGCACTATGGGCAACTTTATAATTATGCATATAATTGTATAACTTATATGCCCTTTGTGAGCATTATATTTTAAGAAACTGGCCTCTTATTTCACTCATTTAATTAGTAATTAACATAACTATTAGTAGGATCTCAAGGAGCAAGGATGGTCCTACCATGAAATCACCTTTTCACAATATCTTCATAGTCAATATTTGGATTACTATTGTAATCAAGGTTTCTCATGGAAGGTGACATTGATCTCTATACTAACACATACCTTTTGACACCAGACACACTCTTTAATATCAACAGCATCGCCAGCTGTATAACAAATGGTTTTGTCAATTCTCCTGTCATTTTTAAATGAATAAGGATCTTATATCGGTGCAAACACATGCAGCCCATAGAAAGGCAACCCAAAGTCCATTTAAATATAGTTGTAAATTTAACATAATAATGGTTTTAATAAGTTCTCACAATCAAAGACTGTCTTGAAGGTTACTATTATGGGGTTTTCTATCAATGCAGGCACTATGGGCAACTTCATAATTATGCATATAATTGTATAACTTATATGCCCTTTGCGAGCATTATATTTTAAGAAACTGGCCTCCACATCTCCCCTTATAGCCAGTCCGTTCCACCCTCATTTTTAGGGTATTGGAGATTGTTCCACTTGAAGGAAAGTACAGTTATTAGTGCAGTTTTTAATTATTTTTGGTGAATTCCCTCATTCTCCCAATTTAGCAAATGTAATCACTTTGAAATTATATTCCCTGAATTATAATTAGACGAAGAGTAAGGCTAATCTGTACTCAGTATTTCATTGATTCATTCACTACTTTTAAATGTTGTGGTAACCCATTTAAAGTAAATTATGCCAAGGTGAGAAATCGTTAACATTAGCCTTTGAACAGAGATCACCTGAAACAAGGTCTGATGAAATTAAGTTATTTTAACAGGTTGGGCACTTAAGTTCATATAAGTAATTTGCAATGACTTAATTAACAGTTATCCTACCTATGTAGATTGTTATGATTTATATCTAGAACTGGGAAGAAATTCCTTCTAGTCCCCTTCTTTTCAAATGGAACACTCTTCATGTTTAATTAAATGTTAACAGTGAATTTGAACATATGGTTGATTAGTTCAGCTAAGGAAGAGGTATACTTTTGCTAACACTAATATTTGAAGAGGCTGCTGTTCCAAATTCTAGAAATACACGCATGAGTTTGGATTTGGAATGTTGTTTTTTCGTCCATTTTTTCTGTCATATTGCAGCTATGGTACATTGTGACTAGCCGGTTATAGCTGGTTGAGGAAACCTGGTACCCCAACTCACTGGCAACTTTTCCACATGCCCCTGACGGGATTCAAACTAGGACAGTGGGGAGGGCTCTAGGCTTCACAGTCATATGTGCCGAACTCTAATTGGAAATACAAGGTTTCTTCGTCAGATTCATCACTTGTATTATCACTGTTGGGTACAATTTCCTCAACACTTAAGTTCAAGCACTGTGATTTAGCCTCACAAGTGCAACCTGGCCCGCATACTTTACCACTCTTGCGGCAGTTACTGTTCTGGCTGACCAGTGGAACTATCAGACACATTATACGTCAGGTGATCACGGGCAAGTAGAACTTAGCAAGTGAAAGCCTCATGGCACTTGCCTGCAAAAGTTAACGTCAAAGCCTGTATAACCTACCATCAGACATATAAAACCCATTCTCTGCTGCCATGCAATTCATATTTAAGTGCTCTCTTTAGTACACAGTCAAAATGGTGCTGAGCTCATGAGTTGATCTCCCTCTGTGAGAGCAGCTCGGCTTATCTCATCTAGCATTGTTTTACATGGAGAGCATGTGGTGTATTTTTATTGACTTAGAGAAAGCATATGACACTACCAGGTGATGTGTTTTGGTAGATATATTTGCCATAGACATCTGGCTTCATTGAAGCTAACCTGAAAGGCTGTGGTGTAATTGATATGCGAATGCTTTTTCGACTTAGAGAAAGCATATGACATCAATTTGAAATATGCTTGAAAGATTTATTTGACATGGACATCTGGCCTCATTGAAGCTAACCATAAAGGCTGGGGTGTAATTGATATGCAAATGTTTTTAACAACTGAGGGAAGCATATGACACATTGGAAATTTCTGGACTACTATTGTAGTTAAGGTTTCCTAAGAAAGGTGACATTGAATGCAAACACATATCTTTGCTAATTTTGAGGTAAGATTCACTGTATTAGTTCAACAGCATCACCAGCTGTATAACAAATGGTGTTGACGATTCTCTATTTATATATGACTAAGAATCTTACACTACTCCAAAACACATGCTGCCCATAATAAGGCAACTCATACTTCTATACAAATTGAGTTGTAAAATGGGCTGATAATAATAATTTTAAATACAATAACCATTATCTGGGTGCAATCATTTGATTTTGCACTTGGACTTCGTTCATGTACATGCGAAAACCACTATTATATGAAATTACATTTCCGTATATCTACTGTGGTATTGTAAAATAACAGGGAGCTCATACAGTACAGACAAAATGAGTTTATTTCCATTCTATTGATTTCTTTGGTGGAATCCATCTGTGATTTTTATACTGGTCTGTACATGGTCGACATGTACTTGTTATAATCTTTCAGCTTAAGGGGACGGTTAGAGAATATGTGATCTGGTCATGGACCTACCAACCAGTTCTAATATGATGATGGTAGTTTCAATTGCAGGGCCCGACGGTCCCCAGAAGGACCAGGTAGGCTGGCGGGGCTACCTTAACCCAAAATCAGGTAGTCCTGCCACGATGTTAGGTAGCCCCGCCACTTTTTTTGCTAACATTTTGTAGTGTTTTAGTGGGAAACTTCCGCAGGATTTATGTAGTCCAGCGGGACTACCTGAGTCCAACTTTAGGTTGCCCAACAGGACCGTTTTTGGAATTTAAATCCCCTGGGAGATGGGACTATGCTATTTGTCGAGCGCTGAATTTTAATTCATAATAGCTATACTAACTTGATTACTCATTGAAAATAAGTAAGGATTTATTTCATTTAAACAGGCAACGTTTGGGACAACTTTTATGTATGTGCCAATGTGTTAGTTCATTTATTGACAGTCATGGAAAACCTTGACACATTACCATGTTTGTGCTCAAGTTCTGGGCTGTCCCACTACTGACAAGCACTACATAGCTGTAAAGCGGCATTATAGGAACAGTTGATGTTTCTTTTATTTCACTCATTTAATTAGTAATTAACATAACTATTAGTAGGATCCCAAGGAGCAAGGATGGTCCTACCATGAAATCACCTTTTCACAATATCTTCATAGTCAATATTTGGATTACTATTGTAATCAAGGTTTCTCATGGAAGGTGACATTGATCTCTATACTAACACATACCTTTTGACACCAGACACACTCTTTAATATCAACAGCATCGCCAGCTGTATAACAAATGATTTTGTCAATTCTCCTGTCATTTTTAAATGAATATGGAACTTATATCGGTGCAAACACATGCAGCCCATAGAAAGGCAACCATTAGTCCATTTAAATATAGTTGTAAATTTAACATATTAATGGTTTTAATAAGTTCTCACAATCAAAGACTGTCTTGAAGGTTACTATTATGGGGTTTTCTCTCAATGCAGGCACTATGGGCAACTTTATAATTATGCATATAATTGTATAACTTATATGCCCTTTGTGAGCATTATATTTTAAGAAACTGGCCTCTTATTTCACTCATTTAATTAGTAATTAACATAACTATTAGTAGGATCTCAAGGAGCAAGGATGGTCCTACCATGAAATCACCTTTTCACAATATCTTCATAGTCAATATTTGGATTACTATTGTAATCAAGGTTTCTCATGGAAGGTGACATTGATCTCTATACTAACACATACCTTTTGACACCAGACACACTCTTTAATATCAACAGCATCGCCAGCTGTATAACAAATGGTTTTGTCAATTCTCCTGTCATTTTTAAATGAATAAGGATCTTATATCGGTGCAAACACATGCAGCCCATAGAAAGGCAACCCAAAGTCCATTTAAATATAGTTGTAAATTTAACATAATAATGGTTTTAATAAGTTCTCACAATCAAAGACTGTCTTGAAGGTTACTATTATGGGGTTTTCTATCAATGCAGGCACTATGGGCAACTTCATAATTATGCATATAATTGTATAACTTATATGCCCTTTGCGAGCATTATATTTTAAGAAACTGGCCTCCACATCTCCCCTTATAGCCAGTCCGTTCCACCCTCATTTTTAGGGTATTGGAGATTGTTCCACTTGAAGGAAAGTACAGTTATTAGTGCAGTTTTTAATTATTTTTGGTGAATTCCCTCATTCTCCCAATTTAGCAAATGTAATCACTTTGAAATTATATTCCCTGAATTATAATTAGACGAAGAGTAAGGCTAATCTGTACTCAGTATTTCATTGATTCATTCACTACTTTTAAATGTTGTGGTAACCCATTTAAAGTAAATTATGCCAAGGTGAGAAATCGTTAACATTAGCCTTTGAACAGAGATCACCTGAAACAAGGTCTGATGAAATTAAGTTATTTTAACAGGTTGGGCACTTAAGTTCATATAAGTAATTTGCAATGACTTAATTAACAGTTATCCTACCTATGTAGATTGTTATGATTTATATCTAGAACTGGGAAGAAATTCCTTCTAGTCCCCTTCTTTTCAAATGGAACACTCTTCATGTTTAATTAAATGTTAACAGTGAATTTGAACATATGGTTGATTAGTTCAGCTAAGGAAGAGGTATACTTTTGCTAACACTAATATTTGAAGAGGCTGCTGTTCCAAATTCTAGAAATACACGCATGAGTTTGGATTTGGAATGTTGTTTTTTCGTCCATTTTTTCTGTCATATTGCAGCTATGGTACATTGTGACTAGCCGGTTATAGCTGGTTGAGGAAACCTGGTACCCCAACTCACTGGCAACTTTTCCACATGCCCCTGACGGGATTCAAACTAGGACAGTGGGGAGGGCTCTAGGCTTCACAGTCATATGTGCCGAACTCTAATTGGAAATACAAGGTTTCTTCGTCAGATTCATCACTTGTATTATCACTGTTGGGTACAATTTCCTCAACACTTAAGTTCAAGCACTGTGATTTAGCCTCACAAGTGCAACCTGGCCCGCATACTTTACCACTCTTGCGGCAGTTACTGTTCTGGCTGACCAGTGGAACTATCAGACACATTATACGTCAGGTGATCACGGGCAAGTAGAACTTAGCAAGTGAAAGCCTCATGGCACTTGCCTGCAAAAGTTAACGTCAAAGCCTGTATAACCTACCATCAGACATATAAAACCCATTCTCTGCTGCCATGCAATTCATATTTAAGTGCTCTCTTTAGTACACAGTCAAAATGGTGCTGAGCTCATGAGTTGATCTCCCTCTGTGAGAGCAGCTCGGCTTATCTCATCTAGCATTGTTTTACATGGAGAGCATGTGGTGTATTTTTATTGACTTAGAGAAAGCATATGACACTACCAGGTGATGTGTTTTGGTAGATATATTTGCCATAGACATCTGGCTTCATTGAAGCTAACCTGAAAGGCTGTGGTGTAATTGATATGCGAATGCTTTTTCGACTTAGAGAAAGCATATGACATCAATTTGAAATATGCTTGAAAGATTTATTTGACATGGACATCTGGCCTCATTGAAGCTAACCATAAAGGCTGGGGTGTAATTGATATGCAAATGTTTTTAACAACTGAGGGAAGCATATGACACATTGGAAATTTCTGGACTACTATTGTAGTTAAGGTTTCCTAAGAAAGGTGACATTGAATGCAAACACATATCTTTGCTAATTTTGAGGTAAGATTCACTGTATTAGTTCAACAGCATCACCAGCTGTATAACAAATGGTGTTGACGATTCTCTATTTATATATGACTAAGAATCTTACACTACTCCAAAACACATGCTGCCCATAATAAGGCAACTCATACTTCTATACAAATTGAGTTGTAAAATGGGCTGATAATAATAATTTTAAATACAATAACCATTATCTGGGTGCAATCATTTGATTTTGCACTTGGACTTCGTTCATGTACATGCGAAAACCACTATTATATGAAATTACATTTCCGTATATCTACTGTGGTATTGTAAAATAACAGGGAGCTCATACAGTACAGACAAAATGAGTTTATTTCCATTCTATTGATTTCTTTGGTGGAATCCATCTGTGATTTTTATACTGGTCTGTACATGGTCGACATGTACTTGTTATAATCTTTCAGCTTAAGGGGACGGTTAGAGAATATGTGATCTGGTCATGGACCTACCAACCAGTTCTAATATGATGATGGTAGTTTCAATTGCAGGGCCCGACGGTCCCCAGAAGGACCAGGTAGGCTGGCGGGGCTACCTTAACCCAAAATCAGGTAGTCCTGCCACGATGTTAGGTAGCCCCGCCACTTTTTTTGCTAACATTTTGTAGTGTTTTAGTGGGAAACTTCCGCAGGATTTATGTAGTCCAGCGGGACTACCTGAGTCCAACTTTAGGTTGCCCAACAGGACCGTTTTTGGAATTTAAATCCCCTGGGAGATGGGACTATGCTATTTGTCGAGCGCTGAATTTTAATTCATAATAGCTATACTAACTTGATTACTCATTGAAAATAAGTAAGGATTTATTTCATTTAAACAGGCAACGTTTGGGACAACTTTTATGTATGTGCCAATGTGTTAGTTCATTTATTGACAGTCATGGAAAACCTTGACACATTACCATGTTTGTGCTCAAGTTCTGGGCTGTCCCACTACTGACAAGCACTACATAGCTGTAAAGCGGCATTATAGGAACAGTTGATGTTTCTTTTATTTCACTCATTTAATTAGTAATTAACATAACTATTAGTAGGATCCCAAGGAGCAAGGATGGTCCTACCATGAAATCACCTTTTCACAATATCTTCATAGTCAATATTTGGATTACTATTGTAATCAAGGTTTCTCATGGAAGGTGACATTGATCTCTATACTAACACATACCTTTTGACACCAGACACACTCTTTAATATCAACAGCATCGCCAGCTGTATAACAAATGATTTTGTCAATTCTCCTGTCATTTTTAAATGAATATGGAACTTATATCGGTGCAAACACATGCAGCCCATAGAAAGGCAACCATTAGTCCATTTAAATATAGTTGTAAATTTAACATATTAATGGTTTTAATAAGTTCTCACAATCAAAGACTGTCTTGAAGGTTACTATTATGGGGTTTTCTATCAATGCAGGCACTATGGGCAACTTTATAATTATGCATATAATTGTATAACTTATATGCCCTTTGTGAGCATTATATTTTAAGAAACTGGCCTCTTATTTCACTCATTTAATTAGTAATTAACATAACTATTAGTAGGATCTCAAGGAGCAAGGATGGTCCTACCATGAAATCACCTTTTCACAATATCTTCATAGTCAATATTTGGATTACTATTGTAATCAAGGTTTCTCATGGAAGGTGACATTGATCTCTATACTAACACATACCTTTTGACACCAGACACACTCTTTAATATCAACAGCATCGCCAGCTGTATAACAAATGGTTTTGTCAATTCTCCTGTCATTTTTAAATGAATAAGGATCTTATATCGGTGCAAACACATGCAGCCCATAGAAAGGCAACCCAAAGTCCATTTAAATATAGTTGTAAATTTAACATAATAATGGTTTTAATAAGTTCTCACAATCAAAGACTGTCTTGAAGGTTACTATTATGGGGTTTTCTATCAATGCAGGCACTATGGGCAACTTCATAATTATGCATATAATTGTATAACTTATATGCCCTTTGCGAGCATTATATTTTAAGAAACTGGCCTCCACATCTCCCCTTATAGCCAGTCCGTTCCACCCTCATTTTTAGGGTATTGGAGATTGTTCCACTTGAAGGAAAGTACAGTTATTAGTGCAGTTTTTAATTATTTTTGGTGAATTCCCTCATTCTCCCAATTTAGCAAATGTAATCACTTTGAAATTATATTCCCTGAATTATAATTAGACGAAGAGTAAGGCTAATCTGTACTCAGTATTTCATTGATTCATTCACTACTTTTAAATGTTGTGGTAACCCATTTAAAGTAAATTATGCCAAGGTGAGAAATCGTTAACATTAGCCTTTGAACAGAGAT
The DNA here is from genome assembly GCA_963942565.1 of Maea johnstoni. Lineage (NCBI taxonomy): Eukaryota > Metazoa > Annelida > Polychaeta > Spionida > Magelonidae > Maea > Maea johnstoni. The sequence goes on along the minus strand of OZ012690.1, from coordinate 45,620,683 downwards.
CACCTGAAACAAGGTCTGATGAAATTAAGTTATTTTAACAGGTTGGGCACTTAAGTTCATATAAGTAATTTGCAATGACTTAATTAACAGTTATCCTACCTATGTAGATTGTTATGATTTATATCTAGAACTGGGAAGAAATTCCTTCTAGTCCCCTTCTTTTCAAATGGAACACTCTTCATGTTTAATTAAATGTTAACAGTGAATTTGAACATATGGTTGATTAGTTCAGCTAAGGAAGAGGTATACTTTTGCTAACACTAATATTTGAAGAGGCTGCTGTTCCAAATTCTAGAAATACACGCATGAGTTTGGATTTGGAATGTTGTTTTTTCGTCCATTTTTTCTGTCATATTGCAGCTATGGTACATTGTGACTAGCCGGTTATAGCTGGTTGAGGAAACCTGGTACCCCAACTCACTGGCAACTTTTCCACATGCCCCTGACGGGATTCAAACTAGGACAGTGGGGAGGGCTCTAGGCTTCACAGTCATATGTGCCGAACTCTAATTGGAAATACAAGGTTTCTTCGTCAGATTCATCACTTGTATTATCACTGTTGGGTACAATTTCCTCAACACTTGAGTTCAAGCACTGTGATTTAGCCTCACAAGTGCAACCTGGCCCGCATACTTTACCACTCTTGCGGCAGTTACTGTTCTGGCTGACCAGTGGAACTATCAGACACATTATACGTCAGGTGATCACGGGCAAGTAGAACTTAGCAAGTGAAAGCCTCATGGCACTTGCCTGCAAAAGTTAACGTCAAAGCCTGTATAACCTACCATCAGACATATAAAACCCACTCTCTGCTGCCATGCAATTCATATTTAAGTGCTCTCTTTAGTACACAGTCAAAATGGTGCTGAGCTCATGAGTTGATCTCCCTCTGTGAGAGCAGCTCGGCTTATCTCATCTAGCATTGTTTTACATGGAGAGCATGTGGTGTATTTTTATTGACTTAGAGAAAGCATATGACACTACCAGGTGATGTGTTTTGGTAGATATATTTGCCATAGACATCTGGCTTCATTGAAGCTAACCTGAAAGGCTGTGGTGTAATTGATATGCGAATGCTTTTTCGACTTAGAGAAAGCATATGACATCAATTTGAAATATGCTTGAAAGATTTATTTGACATGGACATCTGGCCTCATTGAAGCTAACCATAAAGGCTGGGGTGTAATTGATATGCAAATGTTTTTAACAACTGAGGGAAGCATATGACACATTGGAAATTTCTGGACTACTATTGTAGTTAAGGTTTCCTAAGAAAGGTGACATTGAATGCAAACACATATCTTTGCTAATTTTGAGGTAAGATTCACTGTATTAGTTCAACAGCATCACCAGCTGTATAACAAATGGTGTTGACGATTCTCTATTTATATATGACTAAGAATCTTACACTACTCCAAAACACATGCTGCCCATAATAAGGCAACTCATACTTCTATACAAATTGAGTTGTAAAATGGGCTGATAATAATAATTTTAAATACAATAACCATTATCTGGGTGCAATCATTTGATTTTGCACTTGGACTTCGTTCATGTACATACAAAAACCACTATTATATGAAATTACATTTCCGTATATCTACTGTGGTATTGTAAAATAACAGGGAGCTCATACAGTACAGACAAAATGAGTTTATTTCCATTCTATTGATTTCTTTGGTGGAATCCATCTGTGATTTTTATACTGGTCTGTACATGGTTGACATGTACTTGTTATAATCTTTCAGCTTAAGGGGACCGTTAGAGAATATGTGATCTGGTCATGGACCTACCAACCAGTTCTAATATGATGATGGTAGTTTCAATTGCAGGGCCCGACGGTCCCCAGAAGGACCAGGTAGGCTGGCGGGGCTACCTTAACCCAAAATCAGGTAGTCCTGCCACAATGTTAGGTAGCCCCGCCACTTTTTTTGCTAACATTTTGTAGTGTTTTAGTGGGAAACTTCCGCAGGATTTATGTAGTCCAGCGGGACTACCCGAGTCCAACTTAAGGTTGCCCAACAGGACCGTTTTTGGAATTTAAATCCCCTGGGAGATGGGACTATGCTATTTGTCGAGCGCTGAATTTTAATTCATAATAGCTATACTAACTTGATTACTCATTGAAAATAAGTAAGGATTTATTTCATTTAAACAGGCAACGTTTGGGACAACTTTTATGTATGTGCCAATGTGTTAGTTCATTTATTGACAGTCATGGAAAACCTTGACACATTACCATGTTTGTGCTCAAGTTCTGGGCTGTCCCACTACTGACAAGCACTACATAGCTGTAAAGCGCATTATAGGAACAGTTGATGTTTCTCTTATTTCACTCATTTAATTAGTAATTAACATAACTATTAGTAGGATCTCAAGGAGCAAGGATGGTCCTACCATGAAATCACCTTTTCACAATATCTTCATAGTCAATATTTGGATTACTATTGTAATCAAGGTTTCTCATGGAAGGTGACATTGATCTCTATACTAACACATACCTTTTGACACCAGACACACTCTTTAATATCAACAGCATCGCCAGCTGTATAACAAATGATTTTGTCAATTCTCCTGTCATTTTTAAATGAATATGGAACTTATATCGGTGCAAACACATGCAGCCCATAGAAAGGCAACCATTAGTCCATTTAAATATAGTTGTAAATTTAACATAATAATGGTTTTAATAAGTTCTCACAATCAAAGACTGTCTTGAAGGTTACTATTATGGGGTTTTCTATCAATGCAGGCACTATGGGCAACTTTATAATTATGCATATAATTGTATAACTTATATGCCCTTTGTGAGCATTATATTTTAAGAAACTGGCCTCTTATTTCACTCATTTAATTAGTAATTAACATAACTATTAGTAGGATCTCAAGGAGCAAGGATGGTCCTACCATGAAATCACCTTTTCACAATATCTTCATAGTCAATATTTGGATTACTATTGTAATCAAGGTTTCTCATGGAAGGTGACATTGATCTCTATACTAACACATACCTTTTGACACCAGACAATGCCCTAAACTCCACTCCAAGCGGCCAACCGGCTGGAGGAACCCTCCCTCTATATCTGAATCCTCGAGCCCCCAGTGGATTAATTATTGTCTTGAGGAACTGTGCTGCCATTTTTCGGCTTTTGATTGGTTTGATTCTTGCTTTCAGATTGAATATCAACTGTCTGTGTACCTGTCGACATCGTTCTGGTTGACTCATAAAGACGCAACGTCAGGCGAACCAAATTGGCCGCCTGGATGAGTTGTTGAGTGGGCATTGTAGACAATGCCCTAAACTCCACTCCAAGCGGCCAACCGGCTGGAGGAACCCTCCCTCTATATCTGAATCCTCGAGCCCCCAGTGGATTAATTATTGTCTTGAGGAACTGTGCTGCCATTTTTCAGCTTTTGATTGGTTTGATTCTTGCTTTCAGATTGAATATCAACTGTCTGTGTACCTGTCGACATCGTTCTGATTGACTCATAAAGACGCAACGTCAGGCGTACCGAATTGGCCGCCTGGATGAGTTGTTGAGTGGGCATTGTAGACAATGCCCTAAACTCCACTCCAAGCGGCCAACCGGCTGGAGGAACCCTCCCTCTATATCTGAATCCTCGAGCCCCCAGTGGATTAATTATTGTCTTGAGGAACTGTGCTGCCATTTTTCGGCTTTTGATTGGTTTGATTCTTGCTTTCAGATTGAATATCAACTGTCTGTGTACCTGTCGACATCGTTCTGGTTGACTCATAAAGACGCAACGTCAGGCGAACCGAATTGGATGAGTTGTTGAGTGGGCATTGTAGACAATGCCCTAAACTCCATTCCAAGCGGCCAACCGGCTGGAGGAACCCTCCCTCTATATCTGAATCCTCGAGCCCCCAGTGGATTAATTATTGTCTTGAGGAACTGTGCTGCCATTTTTCGGCTATCTTGCTTTCAGATTGAATATCAACTGTCTGTGTACCTGTCGACATCGTTCTGGTTGACTCATAAAGACGCAACGTCAGGCGAACCGAATTGGCCGCCTGGATGAGTTGTTGAGTGGGCATTGTAGACAATGCCCTAAACTCCACTCCAAGCGGACAACCGGCTGGAGGAACCCTCCCTCTATATCTGAATCCTCGAGCCCCCAGTGGATTAATTATTGTCTTGAGGAACTGTGCTGCCATTTTTCGGCTTTTGATTGGTTTGATTCTTGCTTTCAGATTGAATATCAACTGTCTGTGTACCTGTCGACATCGTTCTGGTTGACTCATAAAGACGCAACGTCAGGCGAACCGAATTGGCCGCCAGGATGAGTTGTTGAGTGGGCATTGCAGACAATGCCCTAAACTCCACTCCAAGCGGACAACCGGCTGGAGGAACCCTCCCTCTATATCTGAATCCTCGAGCCCCCAGTGGATTAATTATTGTCTTGAGGAACTGTGCTGCCATTTTTCGGCTTTTGATTGGTTTGATTCTTGCTTTCAGATTGAATATCAACTGTCTGTGTACCTGTCGACATCGTTCTGGTTGACTCATAAAGACGCAACGTCAGGCGAACCGAATTGGCGCCTGGATGAGTTGTTGAGTGGGCATTGTAGACAATGCCCTAAACTCCACTCCAAGCGGCCAATCGGCTGGAGGAACCCTCCCTCTATATCTGAATCCTCGAGCCCCCAGTGGATTAGTTATTGTCTTGAGGAACTGTGCTGCCATTTTTCGGCTTTTGATTGATTTGATTCTTGCTTTCAGATTGAATATCAACTGTCTGTGTACCTGTCGACATCGTTCTGGTTGACTCATAAAGACGCAACGTCAGGCAAACCGAATTGGCCGCCTGGATGAGTTGTTGAGTGGGCATTGTAGACAATGCCCTAAACTCCACTCCAAGCGGCCAACCGGCTGGAGGAACCCTCCCTCTATATCTGAATCCTCGAGCCCCCAGTGGATTAATTATTGTCTTGAGGAACTGTGCTGCCATTTTTCGGCTTTTGATTGGTTTGATTCTTGCTTTCAGATTGAATATCAACTGTCTGTGTACCTGTCGACATCGTTCTGGTTGACTCATAAAGACGCAACGTCAGGCGAACCGAATTGGCCGCCTGGATGAGTTGTTGAGTGGGCATTGTAGACAATGCCCTAAACTCCACTCCAAGCGGCCAACCGGCTGGAGGAACCCTCCCTCTATATCTGAATCCTCGAGCCCCCAGTGGATTAATTATTGTCTTGAGGAACTGTGCTGCCATTTTTCGGCATTTGATTGGTTTGATTCTTGCTTTCAGATTGAATATCAACTGTCTGTGTACCTGTCGACATCGTTCTGGTTGACTCATAAAGACGCAACGTCAGGCGAACCGAATTGGCCGCCTGGATGAGTTGTTGAGTGGGCATTGTAGACAATGCCCTAAACTCCACTCCAAGCGGCCAACCGGCTGGAGGAACCCTCCCTCTATATCTGAATCCTCGAGCCCCCAGTGGATTAATTATTGTCTTGAGGAACTGTGCTGCCATTTTTCGGCTTTTGATTGGTTTGATTCTTGCTTTCAGATTGAATATCAACTGTCTGTGTACCTGTCGACATCGTTCTTGTTGACTCATAAAGACGCAACGTCAGGCAAACCGAATTGGCCGCCTGGATGAGTTGTTGAGTGGGCATTGTAGACAATGCCCTAAACTCCACTCCAAGCGGCCAACCGGCTGGAGGAACCCTCCCTCTATATCTGAATCCTCGAGCCCCCAGTGGATTAATTATTGTCTTGAGGAACTGTGCTGCCATTTTTCGGCTTTTGATTGGTTTGATTCTTGCTTTCAGATTGAATATCAACTGTCTGTGTACCTGTCGACATCGTTCTGGTTGACTCATAAAGACGCAACGTCAGGCGAACCGAATTGGCCGCCTGGATGAGTTGTTGAGTGGGCATTGTAGACAATGCCCTAAACTCCACTCCAAGCGGCCAACCGGCTGGAGGAACCCTCCCTCTATATCTGAATCCTCGAGCCCCCAGTGGATTAATTATTGTCTTGAGGAACTGTGCTGCCATTTTTCGGCATTTGATTGGTTTGATTCTTGCTTTCAGATTGAATATCAACTGTCTGTGTACCTGTCGACATCGTTCTGGTTGACTCATAAAGACGCAACGTCAGGCGAACCGAATTGGCCGCCTGGATGAGTTGTTGAGTGGGCATTGTAGACAATGCCCTAAACTCCACTCCAAGCGGCCAACCGGCTGGAGGAACCCTCCCTCTATATCTGAATCCTCGAGCCCCCAGTGGATTAATTATTGTCTTGAGGAACTGTGCTGCCATTTTTCGGCTTTTGATTGGTTTGATTCTTGCTTTCAGATTGAATATCAACTGTCTGTGTACCTGTCGACATCGTTCTTGTTGACTCATAAAGACGCAACGTCAGGCGAACCGAATTGGCCGCCTGGATGAGTTGTTGAGTGGGCATTGTAGACAATGCCCTAAACTCCACCCCAAGCGGCCAACCGGCTGGAGGAACCCTCCCTCTATATCTGAATCCTCGAGCCCCCAGTGGATTAATTATTGTCTTGAGGAACTGTGCTGCCATTTTTCGGCTTTTGATTGGTTTGATTCTTGCTTTCAGATTGAATATCAACTGTCTGTGTACCTGTCGACATCGTTCTGGTTGACTCATAAAGACGCAACGTCAGGCGAACCGAATTGGCCGCCTGGATGAGTTGTTGAGTGGGCATTGTAGACAATGCCCTAAACTCCACTCCAAGCGGCCAACCGGCTGGAGGAACCCTCCCTCTATATCTGAATCCTCGAGCCCCCAGTGGATTAATTATTGTCTTGAGGAACTGTGCTGCCATTTTTCGGCTTTTGATTGGTTTGATTCTTGCTTTCAGATTGAATATCAACTGTCTGTGTACCTGTCGACATCGTTCTGGTTGACTCATAAAGACGCAACGTCAGGCGAACCGAATTGGCCGCCTGGATGAGTTGTTGAGTGGGCATTGTAGACAATGCCCTAAACTCCACTCCAAGCGGCCAACCGGTTGGAGGAACCCTCCCTCTATATCTGAATCCTCGAGCCCCCAGTGGATTAATTATTGTCTTGAGGAACTGTGCTGCCATTTTTCGGCTTTTGATTGGTTTGATTCTTGCTTTCAGATTGAATATCAACTGTCTGTGTACCTGTCGACATCGTTCTGATTGACTCATAAAGATGCAACGTCAGGCGCACCGAATTGGCCGCCTGGATGAGTTGTTGAGTGGGCATTGTAGACAATGCCCTAAACTCCACTCCAAGCGGCCAACCGGCTGGAGGAACCCTCCCTCTATATCTGAATCCTCGAGCCCCCAGTGGATTAATTATTGTCTTGAGGAACTGTGCTGCCATTTTTCGGCTTTTGATTGGTTTGATTCTTGCTTTCAGATTGAATATCAACTGTCTGTGTACCTGTCGACATCGTTCTGGTTGACTCATAAAGACGCAACGTCAGGCGAACCCGAATTGGCCGCCTGGATGAGTTGTTGAGTGGGCATTGTAGACAATGCCCTAAACTCCACTCCAAGCGGCCAACCGGCTGGAGGAACCCTCCCTCTATATCTGAATCCTCGAGCCCCCAGTGGATTAATTATTGTCTTGAGGAACTGTGCTGCCATTTTTCGGCTTTTGATTGGTTTGATTCTTGCTTTCAGATTGAATATCAACTGTCTGTGTACCTGTCGACATCGTTCTGGTTGACTCATAAAGACGCAACGTCAGGCGAACCGAATTGGCCGCCTGGATGAGTTGTTGAGTGGGCATTGTAGACAATGCCCTAAACTCCACTCCAAGCAGCCAACCGGCTGGAGGAACCCTCCCTCTATATCTGAATCCTCGAGCCCCCAGTGGATTAATTATTGTCTTGAGGAACTGTGCTGCCATTTTTCGGCTTTTGATTGGTTTGATTCTTGCTTTCAGATTGAATATCAACTGTCTGTGTACCTGTCGACATCGTTCTGGTTGACTCATAAAGACGCAACGTCAGGCGAACCCGAATTGGCCGCCTGGATGAGTTGTTGAGTGGGCATTGTAGACAATGCCCTAAACTCCACTCCAAGCGGCCAACCGGCTGGAGGAACACTCCCTCTATATCTGAATCCTCGAGCCCCCAGTGGATTAATTATTGTCTTGAGGAACTGTGCTGCCATTTTTCGGCTTTTGATTGGTTTGATTCTTGCTTTCAGATTGAATATCAACTGTCTGTGTACCTGTCGACATCGTTCTGGTTGACTCATAAAGACGCAACGTCAGGCGAACCGAATTGGCCGTCTGGATGAGTTGTTGAGTGGGCATTGTAGACAATGCCCTAAACTCCACTCCAAGCGGACAACCGGCTGGAGGAACCCTCCCTCTATATCTGAATCCTCGAGCCCCCAGTGGATAAATTAGTCTTGAGGAACTGTGCTGCCATTTTTCGGCTTTTGATTGGTTTGATTCTTGCTTTCAGATTGAATATCAACTGTCTGTGTACCTGTCAACATCGTTCTGGTTGACTCATAAAGACGCAATGTCAGGTGAACCGAATTGGCCGCCTGGATGAGTTGTTGAGTGGGCATTGTAGACAATGCCCTAAACTCCACTCCAAGCGGCCAACCGGCTGGAGGAACCCTCCCTCTATATCTGAATCCTCGAGCCCCCAGTGGATTAATTATTGTCTTGAGGAACTGTGCTGCCATTTTTCGGCTTTTGATTGGTTTGATTCTTGCTTTCAGATTGAATATCAAATGTCTGTGTACCTGTCGACATCGTTCTGGTTGACTCATAAAGACGCAACATCAGGCGAACCGAATTGGCCGCCTGGATGAGTTGTTGAGTGGGCATTGTAGACAATGCCCTAAACTCCACTCCAAGCGGCCAACCGGCTGGAGGAACCCTCCCTCTATATCTGAATCCTCGAGCCCACAGTGGATTAATTATTGTCTTGAGGAACTGTGCTGCCATTTTTCGGCTTTTGATTGGTTTGATTCTTGCTTTCAGATTGAATATCAACTGTCTGTGTACCTGTCGACATCGTTCTGGTTGACTCATAAAGACGCAACGTCAGGCAAACCGAATTGGCCGCCTGGATGAGTTGTTGAGTGGGCATTGTAGACAATGCCCTAAACTCCACTCCAAGCGGCCAACCGGCTAACCGGCTGGAGGAACCCTTCCTCTATATCTGAATCCTCGAGCTCCCAGTGGATTAATTATTGTCTTGAGGAACTGTACTGCCATTTTTCGGCTTTTGATTGGTTTGATTCTTGCTTTCAGATTGAATATCAACTGTCTGTGTACCTGTCGACATCGTTCTGGTTGACTCATAAAGACGCAATGTCAGGCGAACCGAATTGGCCGCCTGGATGAGTTGTTGAGTGGGCATTGTAGACAATGCCCTAAACTCCACTCCAAGCGGCCAACCGGCTGGAGGAACCCTCCCTCTATATCTGAATCCTTGAGCCCCCAGTGGATTAATTATTGTCTTGAGGAACTGTGCTGCCATTTTTCGGCTTTTGATTGGTTTGATTCTTGCTTTCAGATTGAATATCAACTGTCTGTGTACCTGTCGACATCGTTCTGGTTGACTCATAAAGACGCAACGTCAGGCGAACCGAATTGGCCGCCTGGATGAGTTGTTGAGTGGGCATTGTAGACAATGCCCTAAACTCCACTCCAAGCGGCCAACCGGCTGGAGGAACCCTCCCTCTATATCTGAATCCTCGAGCTCCCAGTGGATTAATTATTGTCTTGAGGAACTGTGCTGCCATTTTTCGGCTTTTGATTGGTTTGATTCTTGCTTTCAGATTGAATATCAACTGTCTGTGTACCTGTCGACATCGTTCTGGTTGACTCATAAAGACGCAACGTCAGGCGAACCGAATTGGCCGCCTGGATGAGTTGTTGAGTGGGCATTGTAGACAATGCCCTAAACTCCACTCCAAGCGGCCAACCGGTTGGAGGAACCCTCCCTCTATATCTGAATCCTCGAGCCCCCAGTGGATTAATTATTGTCTTGAGGAACTGTGCTGCCATTTTTCGGCTTTTGATTGGTTTGATTCTTGCTTTCAGATTGAATATCAACTGTCTGTGTACCTGTCGACATCGTTCTGATTGACTCATAAAGATGCAACGTCAGGCGCACCGAATTGGCCGCCTGGATGAGTTGTTGAGTGGGCATTGTAGACAATGCCCTAAACTCCACTCCAAGCGGCCAACCGGCTGGAGGAACCCTCCCTCTATATCTGAATCCTCGAGCCCCCAGTGGATTAATTATTGTCTTGAGGAACTGTGCTGCCATTTTTCGGCTTTTGATTGGTTTGATTCTTGCTTTCAGATTGAATATCAACTGTCTGTGTACCTGTCGACATCGTTCTGGTTGACTCATAAAGACGCAACGTCAGGCGAACCGAATTGGCCGCCTGGATGAGTTGTTGAGTGGGCATTGTAGACAATGCCCTAAACTCCACTCCAAGCGGCCAACCGGCTGGAGGAACCCTCCCTCTATATCTGAATCCTCGAGCCCCCAGTGGATTAATTATTGTCTTGAGGAACTGTGCTGCCATTTTTCGGCTTTTGATTGGTTTGATTCTTGCTTTCAGATTGAATATCAACTGTCTGTGTACCTGTCGACATCGTTCTGGTTGACTCATAAAGACGCAACGTCAGGCGAACCGAATTGGCCGCCTGGATGAGTTGTTGAGTGGGCATTGTAGACAATGCCCTAAACTCCACTCCAAGCAGCCAACCGGCTGGAGGAACCCTCCCTCTATATCTGAATCCTCGAGCCCCCAGTGGATTAATTATTGTCTTGAGGAACTGTGCTGCCATTTTTCGGCTTTTGATTGGTTTGATTCTTGCTTTCAGATTGAATATCAACTGTCTGTGTACCTGTCGACATCGTTCAGATTGACTCATAAAGACGCAACGTCAGGCGAACCCGAATTGGCCGCCTGGATGAGTTGTTGAGTGGGCATTGTAGACAATGCCCTAAACTCCACTCCAAGCGGCCAACCGGCTGGAGGAACACTCCCTCTATATCTGAATCCTCGAGCCCCCAGTGGATTAATTATTGTCTTGAGGAACTGTGCTGCCATTTTTCGGCTTTTGATTGGTTTGATTCTTGCTTTCAGATTGAATATCAACTGTCTGTGTACCTGTCGACATCGTTCTGGTTGACTCATAAAGACGCAACGTCAGGCGAACCGAATTGGCCGTCTGGATGAGTTGTTGAGTGGGCATTGTAGACAATGCCCTAAACTCCACTCCAAGCGGACAACCGGCTGGAGGAACCCTCCCTCTATATCTGAATCCTCGAGCCCCCAGTGGATAAATTAGTCTTGAGGAACTGTGCTGCCATTTTTCGGCTTTTGATTGGTTTGATTCTTGCTTTCAGATTGAATATCAACTGTCTGTGTACCTGTCAACATCGTTCTGGTTGACTCATAAAGACGCAATGTCAGGTGAACCGAATTGGCCGCCTGGATGAGTTGTTGAGTGGGCATTGTAGACAATGCCCTAAACTCCACTCCAAGCGGCCAACCGGCTGGAGGAACCCTCCCTCTATATCTGAATCCTCGAGCCCCCAGTGGATTAATTATTGTCTTGAGGAACTGTGCTGCCATTTTTCGGCTTTTGATTGGTTTGATTCTTGCTTTCAGATTGAATATCAAATGTCTGTGTACCTGTCGACATCGTTCTGGTTGACTCATAAAGACGCAACATCAGGCGAACCGAATTGGCCGCCTGGATGAGATATTGAGTGGGCATTGTAGACAATGCCCTAAACTCCACTCCAAGCGGCCAACCGGCTGGAGGAACCCTCCCTCTATATCTGAATCCTCGAGCCCACAGTGGATTAATTATTGTCTTGAGGAACTGTGCTGCCATTTTTCGGCTTTTGATTGGTTTGATTCTTGCTTTCAGATTGAATATCAACTGTCTGTGTACCTGTCGACATCGTTCTGGTTGACTCATAAAGACGCAACGTCAGGCAAACCGAATTGGCCGCCTGGATGAGTTGTTGAGTGGGCATTGTAGACAATGCCCTAAACTCCACTCCAAGCGGCCAACCGGCTAACCGGCTGGAGGAACCCTTCCTCTATATCTGAATCCTCGAGCTCCCAGTGGATTAATTATTGTCTTGAGGAACTGTACTGCCATTTTTCGGCTTTTGATTGGTTTGATTCTTGCTTTCAGATTGAATATCAACTGTCTGTGTACCTGTCGACATCGTTCTGGTTGACTCATAAAGACGCAATGTCAGGCGAACCGAATTGGCCGCCTGGATGAGTTGTTGAGTGGGCATTGTAGACAATGCCCTAAACTCCACTCCAAGCGGCCAACCGGCTGGAGGAACCCTCCCTCTATATCTGAATCCTTGAGCCCCCAGTGGATTAATTATTGTCTTGAGGAACTGTGCTGCCATTTTTCGGCTTTTGATTGGTTTGATTCTTGCTTTCAGATTGAATATCAACTGTCTGTGTACCTGTCGACATCGTTCTGGTTGACTCATAAAGACGCAACGTCAGGCGAACCGAATTGGCCGCCTGGATGAGTTGTTGAGTGGGCATTGTAGACAATGCCCTAAACTCCACTCCAAGCGGCCAACCGGCTGGAGGAACCCTCCCTCTATATCTGAATCCTCGAGCTCCCAGTGGATTAATTATTGTCTTGAGGAACTGTGCTGCCATTTTTCGGCTTTTGATTGGTTTGATTCTTGCTTTCAGATTGAATATCAACTGTCTGTGTACCTGTCGACATCGTTCTGGTTGACTCATAAAGACGCAACGTCAGGCGAACCGAATTGGCCGCCTGGATGAGTTGTTGAGTGGGCATTGTAGACAATGCCCTAAACTCCACTCCAAGCGGCCAACCGGCTGGAGGAACCCTCCCTCTATATCTGAATCCTTGAGCCCCCAGTGGATTAATTATTGTCTTGAGGAACTGTGCTGCCATTTTTCGGCTTTTGATTGGTTTGATTCTTGCTTTCAGATTGAATATCAACTGTCTGTGTACCTGTCGACATCGTTCTGGTTGACTCATAAAGACGCAACGTCAGGCGAACCGAATTGGCCGCCTGGATGAGTTGTTGAGTGGGCATTGTAGACAATGCCCTAAACTCCACTCCAAGCGGCCAACCGGCTGGAGGAACCCTCCCTCTATATCTGAATCCTCGAGCCCCCAGTGGATTAATTATTGTCTTGAGGAACTGTGCTGCCATTTTTCGGCTTTTGATTGGTTTGATTCTTGCTTTCAGATTGAATATCAACTGTCTGTGTACCTGTCGACATCGTTCTGGTTGACTCATAAAGACGCAACGTCAGGCGAACCGAATTGGCCGCCTGGATGAGTTGTTGAGTGGGCATTGTAGACAATGCCCTAAACTCCACTCCAAGCGGCCAACCGGCTGGAGGAACCCTCCCTCTATATCTGAATCCTCGAGCCCCCAGTGGATTAATTATTGTCTTGAGGAACTGTGCTGCCATTTTTCGGCTTTTGATTGGTTTGATTCTTGCTTTCAGATTGAATATCAACTGTCTGTGTACCTGTCGACATCGTTCTGGTTGACTCATAAAGACGCAACGTCAGGCAAACCGAATTGGCCGCCTGGATGAGTTGTTGAGTGGGCATTGTAGACAATGCCCTAAACTCCACTCCAAGCGGCCAACCGGCTGGAGGAACCCTTCCTCTATATCTGAATCCTCGAGCTCCCAGTGGATTAATTATTGTCTTGAGGAACTGTACTGCCATTTTTCGGCTTTTGATTGGTTTGATTCTTGCTTTCAGATTGAATATCAACTGTCTGTGTACCTGTCGACATCGTTCTGGTTGACTCATAAAGACGCAATGTCAGGCGAACCGAATTGGCCGCCTGGATGAGTTGTTGAGTGGGCATTGTAGACAATGCCCTAAACTCCACTCCAAGCGGCCAACCGGCTGGAGGAACCCTCCCTCTATATCTGAATCCTTGAGCCCCCAGTGGATTAATTATTGTCTTGAGGAACTGTGCTGCCATTTTTCGGCTTTTGATTGGTTTGATTCTTGCTTTCAGATTGAATATCAACTGTCTGTGTACCTGTCGACATCGTTCTGGTTGACTCATAAAGACGCAACGTCAGGCGAACCGAATTGGCCGCCTGGATGAGTTGTTGAGTGGGCATTGTAGACAATGCCCTAAACTCCACTCCAAGCGGCCAACCGGCTGGAGGAACCCTCCCTCTATATCTGAATCCTCGAGCTCCCAGTGGATTAATTATTGTCTTGAGGAACTGTGCTGCCATTTTTCGGCTTTTGATTGGTTTGATTCTTGCTTTCAGATTGAATATCAACTGTCTGTGTACCTGTCGACATCGTTCTGGTTGACTCATAAAGACGCAACGTCAGGCGAACCGAATTGGCCGCCTGGATGAGTTGTTGAGTGGGCATTGTAGACAATGCCCTAAACTCCACTCCAAGCGGCCAACCGGCTGGAGGAACCCTCCCTCTATATCTGAATCCTTGAGCCCCCAGTGGATTAATTATTGTCTTGAGGAACTGTGCTGCCATTTTTCGGCTTTTGATTGGTTTGATTCTTGCTTTCAGATTGAATATCAACTGTCTGTGTACCTGTCGACATCGTTCTGGTTGACTCATAAAGACGCAACGTCAGGCGAACCGAATTGGCCGCCTGGATGAGTTGTTGAGTGGGCATTGTAGACAATGCCCTAAACTCCACTCCAAGCGGCCAACCGGCTGGAGGAACCCTCCCTCTATATCTGAATCCTCGAGCCCCCAGTGGATTAATTATTGTCTTGAGGAACTGTGCTGCCATTTTTCGGCTTTTGATTGGTTTGATTCTTGCTTTCAGATTGAATATCAACTGTCTGTGTACCTGTCGACATCGTTCTGGTTGACTCATAAAGACGCAACGTCAGGCGAACCGAATTGGCCGCCTGGATGAGTTGTTGAGTGGGCATTGTAGACAATGCCCTAAACTCCACTCCAAGCGGCCAACCGGCTGGAGGAACCCTCCCTCTATATCTGAATCCTCGAGCCCCCAGTGGATTAATTATTGTCTTGAGGAACTGTGCTGCCATTTTTCGGCTTTTGATTGGTTTGATTCTTGCTTTCAGATTGAATATCAACTGTCTGTGTACCTGTCGACATCGTTCTGATTGACTCATAAAGATGCAACGTCAGGCGTACCGAATTGGCCGCCTGGATGAGTTGTTGAGTGGGCATTGTAGACAATGCCCTAAACTCCACTCCAAGCGGCCAACCGGCTGGAGGAACCCTCCCTCTATATCTGAATCCTCGAGCCCCCAGTGGATTAATTATTGTCTTGAGGAACTGTGCTGCCATTTTTCGGCTTTTGATTGGTTTGATTCTTGCTTTCAGATTGAATATCAACTGTCTGTGTACCTGTCGACATCGTTCTGGTTGACTCATAAAGACGCAACGTCAGGCGAACCGAATTGGCCGCCTGGATGAGTTGTTGAGTGGGCATTGTAGACAATGCCCTAAACTCCACTCCAAGCGGCCAACCGGCTGGAGGAACCCTCCCTCTATATCTGAATCCTCGAGCCCCCAGTGGATTAATTATTGTCTTGAGGAACTGTGCTGCCATTTTTCGGCTTTTGATTGGTTTGATTCTTGCTTTCAGATTGAATATCAACTGTCTGTGTACCTGTCGACATCGTTCTGGTTGACTCATAAAGACGCAACGTCAGGCGAACCGAATTGGCCGCCTGGATGAGTTGTTGAGTGGGCATTGTAGACAATGCCCTAAACTCCACTCCAAGCAGCCAACCGGCTGGAGGAACCCTCCCTCTATATCTGAATCCTCGAGCCCCCAGTGGATTAATTATTGTCTTGAGGAACTGTGCTGCCATTTTTCGGCTTTTGATTGGTTTGATTCTTGCTTTCAGATTGAATATCAACTGTCTGTGTACCTGTCGACATCGTTCTGGTTGACTCATAAAGACGCAACGTCAGGCGAACCCGAATTGGCCGCCTGGATGAGTTGTTGAGTGGGCATTGTAGACAATGCCCTAAACTCCACTCCAAGCGGCCAACCGGCTGGAGGAACACTCCCTCTATATCTGAATCCTCGAGCCCCCAGTGGATTAATTATTGTCTTGAGGAACTGTGCTGCCATTTTTCGGCTTTTGATTGGTTTGATTCTTGCTTTCAGATTGAATATCAACTGTCTGTGTACCTGTCGACATCGTTCTGGTTGACTCATAAAGACGCAACGTCAGGCGAACCGAATTGGCCGCCTGGATGAGTTGTTGAGTGGGCATTGTAGACAATGCCCTAAACTCCACTCCAAGCGGACAACCGGCTGGAGGAACCCTCCCTCTATATCTGAATCCTCGAGCCCCCAGTGGATAAATTAGTCTTGAGGAACTGTGCTGCCATTTTTCGGCTTTTGATTGGTTTGATTCTTGCTTTCAGATTGAATATCAACTGTCTGTGTACCTGTCAACATCGTTCTGGTTGACTCATAAAGACGCAATGTCAGGTGAACCGAATTGGCCGC
Source organism: Maea johnstoni (assembly GCA_963942565.1). Lineage (NCBI taxonomy): Eukaryota > Metazoa > Annelida > Polychaeta > Spionida > Magelonidae > Maea > Maea johnstoni. The sequence continues at coordinate 45,604,182 of OZ012690.1, read as the reverse complement.
CTGGATGAGTTGTTGAGTGGGCATTGTAGACAATGCCCTAAACTCCACTCCAAGCGGCCAACCGGCTGGAGGAACCCTCCCTCTATATCTGAATCCTCGAGCCCCCAGTGGATTAATTATTGTCTTGAGGAACTGTGCTGCCATTTTTCGGCTTTTGATTGGTTTGATTCTTGCTTTCAGATTGAATATCAAATGTCTGTGTACCTGTCGACATCGTTCTGGTTGACTCATAAAGACGCAACATCAGGCGAACCGAATTGGCCGCCTGGATGAGTTGTTGAGTGGGCATTGTAGACAATGCCCTAAACTCCACTCCAAGCGGCCAACCGGCTGGAGGAACCCTCCCTCTATATCTGAATCCTCGAGCCCACAGTGGATTAATTATTGTCTTGAGGAACTGTGCTGCCATTTTTCGGCTTTTGATTGGTTTGATTCTTGCTTTCAGATTGAATATCAACTGTCTGTGTACCTGTCGACATCGTTCTGGTTGACTCATAAAGACGCAACGTCAGGCAAACCGAATTGGCCGCCTGGATGAGTTGTTGAGTGGGCATTGTAGACAATGCCCTAAACTCCACTCCAAGCGGCCAACCGGCTGGAGGAACCCTTCCTCTATATCTGAATCCTCGAGCTCCCAGTGGATTAATTATTGTCTTGAGGAACTGTACTGCCATTTTTCGGCTTTTGATTGGTTTGATTCTTGCTTTCAGATTGAATATCAACTGTCTGTGTACCTGTCGACATCGTTCTGGTTGACTCATAAAGACGCAATGTCAGGCGAACCGAATTGGCCGCCTGGATGAGTTGTTGAGTGGGCATTGTAGACAATGCCCTAAACTCCACTCCAAGCGGCCAACCGGCTGGAGGAACCCTCCCTCTATATCTGAATCCTTGAGCCCCCAGTGGATTAATTATTGTCTTGAGGAACTGTGCTGCCATTTTTCGGCTTTTGATTGGTTTGATTCTTGCTTTCAGATTGAATATCAACTGTCTGTGTACCTGTCGACATCGTTCTGGTTGACTCATAAAGACGCAACGTCAGGCGAACCGAATTGGCCGCCTGGATGAGTTGTTGAGTGGGCATTGTAGACAATGCCCTAAACTCCACTCCAAGCGGCCAACCGGCTGGAGGAACCCTCCCTCTATATCTGAATCCTCGAGCTCCCAGTGGATTAATTATTGTCTTGAGGAACTGTGCTGCCATTTTTCGGCTTTTGATTGGTTTGATTCTTGCTTTCAGATTGAATATCAACTGTCTGTGTACCTGTCGACATCGTTCTGGTTGACTCATAAAGACGCAACGTCAGGCGAACCGAATTGGCCGCCTGGATGAGTTGTTGAGTGGGCATTGTAGACAATGCCCTAAACTCCACTCCAAGCGGCCAACCGGCTGGAGGAACCCTCCCTCTATATCTGAATCCTTGAGCCCCCAGTGGATTAATTATTGTCTTGAGGAACTGTGCTGCCATTTTTCGGCTTTTGATTGGTTTGATTCTTGCTTTCAGATTGAATATCAACTGTCTGTGTACCTGTCGACATCGTTCTGGTTGACTCATAAAGACGCAACGTCAGGCGAACCGAATTGGCCGCCTGGATGAGTTGTTGAGTGGGCATTGTAGACAATGCCCTAAACTCCACTCCAAGCGGCCAACCGGCTGGAGGAACCCTCCCTCTATATCTGAATCCTCGAGCTCCCAGTGGATTAATTATTGTCTTGAGGAACTGTGCTGCCATTTTTCGGCTTTTGATTGGTTTGATTCTTGCTTTCAGATTGAATATCAAATGTCTGTGTACCTGTCGACATCGTTCTGGTTGACTCAAAGACGCAACGTCAGGCGAACCGAATTGGCCGCCTGGATGAGTTGTTGAGTGGGCATTGTAGACAATGCCCTAAACTCCACTCAAAGCGGCCAACCGGCTGGAGGAACCCTCCCTCTATATCTGAATCCTCGAGCCCCCAGTGGATTAATTATTGTCTTGAGGAACTGTGCTGCCATTTTTCGGCTTTTGATTGGTTTGATTCTTGCTTTCAGATTGAATATCAACTGTCTGTGTACCTGTCGACATTGTTCTGGTTGACTCATAAAGACGCAACGTCAGGCGAACCGAATTGGCCGCCTGGATGAGTTGTTGAGTGGGCATTGTAGACAATGCCCTAAACTCCACTCCAAGCGGCCAACCGGCTGGAGGAACCCTCCCTCTATATCTGAATCTTTGAGCCCCCAGTGGATTAATTATTGTCTTGAGGAACTGTGCTGCCATTTTTCGGCTTTTGATTGGTTTGATTCTTGCTTTCAGATTGAATATCAACTGTCTGTGTACCTGTCGACATCGTTCTGGTTGACTCATAAAGACGCAACGTCAGGCGAACCGAATTGGCCGCCTGGATGAGTTGTTGAGTGGGCATTGTAGACAATGCCCTAAACTCCACTCCAAGCGGCCAACCGGCTGGAGGAACCCTCCCTCTATATCTGAATCCTCGAGCTCCCAGTGGATTAATTATTGTCTTGAGGAACTGTGCTGCCATTTTTCGGCTTTTGATTGGTTTGATTCTTGCTTTCAGATTGAATATCAACTGTCTGTGTACCTGTCGACATCGTTCTGGTTGACTCATAAAGACGCAACGTCAGGCGAACCGAATTGGCCGCCTGGATGAGTTGTTGAGTGGGCATTGTAGACAATGCCCTAAACTCCACTCCAAGCGGCCAACCGGCTGGAGGAACCCTCCCTCTATATCTGAATCCTTGAGCCCCCAGTGGATTAATTATTGTCTTGAGGAACTGTGCTGCCATTTTTCGGCTTTTGATTGGTTTGATTCTTGCTTTCAGATTGAATATCAACTGTCTGTGTACCTGTCGACATCGTTCTGGTTGACTCATAAAGACGCAACGTCAGGCGAACCGAATTGGCCGCCTGGATGAGTTGTTGAGTGGGCATTGTAGACAATGCCCTAAACTCCACTCCAAGCGGCCAACCGGCTGGAGGAACCCTCCCTCTATATCTGAATCCTCGAGCCCCCAGTGGATTAATTATTGTCTTGAGGAACTGTGCTGCCATTTTTCGGCTTTTGATTGGTTTGATTCTTGCTTTCAGATTGAATATCAACTGTCTGTGTACCTGTCGACATCGTTCTGGTTGACTCATAAAGACGCAACGTCAGGCGAACCGAATTGGCCGCCTGGATGAGTTGTTGAGTGGGCATTGTAGACAATGCCCTAAACTCCACTCCAAGCGGCCAACCGGCTGGAGGAACCCTCCCTCTATATCTGAATCCTCGAGCCCCCAGTGGATTAATTATTGTCTTGAGGAACTGTGCTGCCATTTTTCGGCTTTTGATTGGTTTGATTCTTGCTTTCAGATTGAATATCAACTGTCTGTGTACCTGTCGACATCGTTCTGATTGACTCATAAAGATGCAACGTCAGGCGTACCGAATTGGCCGCCTGGATGAGTTGTTGAGTGGGCATTGTAGACAATGCCCTAAACTCCACTCCAAGCGGCCAACCGGCTGGAGGAACCCTCCCTCTATATCTGAATCCTCGAGCCCCCAGTGGATTAATTATTGTCTTGAGGAACTGTGCTGCCATTTTTCGGCTTTTGATTGGTTTGATTCTTGCTTTCAGATTGAATATCAACTGTCTGTGTACCTGTCGACATCGTTCTGGTTGACTCATAAAGACGCAACGTCAGGCGAACCGAATTGGCCGCCTGGATGAGTTGTTGAGTGGGCATTGTAGACAATGCCCTAAACTCCACTCCAAGCGGCCAACCGGCTGGAGGAACCCTCCCTCTATATCTGAATCCTCGAGCCCCCAGTGGATTAATTATTGTCTTGAGGAACTGTGCTGCCATTTTTCGGCTTTTGATTGGTTTGATTCTTGCTTTCAGATTGAATATCAACTGTCTGTGTACCTGTCGACATCGTTCTGGTTGACTCATAAAGACGCAACGTCAGGCGAACCGAATTGGCCGCCTGGATGAGTTGTTGAGTGGGCATTGTAGACAATGCCCTAAACTCCACTCCAAGCAGCCAACCGGCTGGAGGAACCCTCCCTCTATATCTGAATCCTCGAGCCCCCAGTGGATTAATTATTGTCTTGAGGAACTGTGCTGCCATTTTTCGGCTTTTGATTGGTTTGATTCTTGCTTTCAGATTGAATATCAACTGTCTGTGTACCTGTCGACATCGTTCTGGTTGACTCATAAAGACGCAACGTCAGGCGAACCCGAATTGGCCGCCTGGATGAGTTGTTGAGTGGGCATTGTAGACAATGCCCTAAACTCCACTCCAAGCGGCCAACCGGCTGGAGGAACACTCCCTCTATATCTGAATCCTCGAGCCCCCAGTGGATTAATTATTGTCTTGAGGAACTGTGCTGCCATTTTTCGGCTTTTGATTGGTTTGATTCTTGCTTTCAGATTGAATATCAACTGTCTGTGTACCTGTCAACATCGTTCTGGTTGACTCATAAAGACGCAACGTCAGGCGAACCGAATTGGCCGCCTGGATGAGTTGTTGAGTGGGCATTGTAGACAATGCCCTAAACTCCACTCCAAGCGGACAACCGGCTGGAGGAACCCTCCCTCTATATCTGAATCCTCGAGCCCCCAGTGGATAAATTAGTCTTGAGGAACTGTGCTGCCATTTTTCGGCTTTTGATTGGTTTGATTCTTGCTTTCAGATTGAATATCAACTGTCTGTGTACCTGTCAACATCGTTCTGGTTGACTCATAAAGACGCAATGTCAGGTGAACCGAATTGGCCGCCTGGATGAGTTGTTGAGTGGGCATTGTAGACAATGCCCTAAACTCCACTCCAAGCGGCCAACCGGCTGGAGGAACCCTCCCTCTATATCTGAATCCTCGAGCCCCCAGTGGATTAATTATTGTCTTGAGGAACTGTGCTGCCATTTTTCGGCTTTTGATTGGTTTGATTCTTGCTTTCAGATTGAATATCAAATGTCTGTGTACCTGTCGACATCGTTCTGGTTGACTCATAAAGACGCAACATCAGGCGAACCGAATTGGCCGCCTGGATGAGTTGTTGAGTGGGCATTGTAGACAATGCCCTAAACTCCACTCCAAGCGGCCAACCGGCTGGAGGAACCCTCCCTCTATATCTGAATCCTCGAGCCCACAGTGGATTAATTATTGTCTTGAGGAACTGTGCTGCCATTTTTCGGCTTTTGATTGGTTTGATTCTTGCTTTCAGATTGAATATCAACTGTCTGTGTACCTGTCGACATCGTTCTGGTTGACTCATAAAGACGCAACGTCAGGCAAACCGAATTGGCCGCCTGGATGAGTTGTTGAGTGGGCATTGTAGACAATGCCCTAAACTCCACTCCAAGCGGCCAACCGGCTGGAGGAACCCTTCCTCTATATCTGAATCCTCGAGCTCCCAGTGGATTAATTATTGTCTTGAGGAACTGTACTGCCATTTTTCGGCTTTTGATTGGTTTGATTCTTGCTTTCAGATTGAATATCAACTGTCTGTGTACCTGTCGACATCGTTCTGGTTGACTCATAAAGACGCAATGTCAGGCGAACCGAATTGGCCGCCTGGATGAGTTGTTGAGTGGGCATTGTAGACAATGCCCTAAACTCCACTCCAAGCGGCCAACCGGCTGGAGGAACCCTCCCTCTATATCTGAATCCTTGAGCCCCCAGTGGATTAATTATTGTCTTGAGGAACTGTGCTGCCATTTTTCGGCTTTTGATTGGTTTGATTCTTGCTTTCAGATTGAATATCAACTGTCTGTGTACCTGTCGACATCGTTCTGGTTGACTCATAAAGACGCAACGTCAGGCGAACCGAATTGGCCGCCTGGATGAGTTGTTGAGTGGGCATTGTAGACAATGCCCTAAACTCCACTCCAAGCGGCCAACCGGCTGGAGGAACCCTCCCTCTATATCTGAATCCTCGAGCTCCCAGTGGATTAATTATTGTCTTGAGGAACTGTGCTGCCATTTTTCGGCTTTTGATTGGTTTGATTCTTGCTTTCAGATTGAATATCAACTGTCTGTGTACCTGTCGACATCGTTCTGGTTGACTCATAAAGACGCAACGTCAGGCGAACCGAATTGGCCGCCTGGATGAGTTGTTGAGTGGGCATTGTAGACAATGCCCTAAACTCCACTCCAAGCGGCCAACCGGCTGGAGGAACCCTCCCTCTATATCTGAATCCTTGAGCCCCCAGTGGATTAATTATTGTCTTGAGGAACTGTGCTGCCATTTTTCGGCTTTTGATTGGTTTGATTCTTGCTTTCAGATTGAATATCAACTGTCTGTGTACCTGTCGACATCGTTCTGGTTGACTCATAAAGACGCAACGTCAGGCGAACCGAATTGGCCGCCTGGATGAGTTGTTGAGTGGGCATTGTAGACAATGCCCTAAACTCCACTCCAAGCGGCCAACCGGCTGGAGGAACCCTCCCTCTATATCTGAATCCTCGAGCTCCCAGTGGATTAATTATTGTCTTGAGGAACTGTGCTGCCATTTTTCGGCTTTTGATTGGTTTGATTCTTGCTTTCAGATTGAATATCAAATGTCTGTGTACCTGTCGACATCGTTCTGGTTGACTCAAAGACGCAACGTCAGGCGAACCGAATTGGCCGCCTGGATGAGTTGTTGAGTGGGCATTGTAGACAATGCCCTAAACTCCACTCAAAGCGGCCAACCGGCTGGAGGAACCCTCCCTCTATATCTGAATCCTCGAGCCCCCAGTGGATTAATTATTGTCTTGAGGAACTGTGCTGCCATTTTTCGGCTTTTGATTGGTTTGATTCTTGCTTTCAGATTGAATATCAACTGTCTGTGTACCTGTCGACATTGTTCTGGTTGACTCATAAAGACGCAACGTCAGGCGAACCGAATTGGCCGCCTGGATGAGTTGTTGAGTGGGCATTGTAGACAATGCCCTAAACTCCACTCCAAGCGGCCAACCGGCTGGAGGAACCCTCCCTCTATATCTGAATCCTCGAGCCCCCAGTGGATTAATTATTGTCTTGAGGAACTGTGCTGCCATTTTTCGGCTTTTGATTGGTTTGATTCTTGCTTTCAGATTGAATATCAACTGTCTGTGTACCTGTCAACATCGTTCTGATTGACTCATAAAGATGCAACGTCAGGCGTACCGAATTGGCCGCCTGGATGAGTTGTTGAGTGGGCATTGTAGACAATGCCCTAAACTCCACTCCAAGCGGCCAACCGGCTGGAGGAACCCTCCCTCTATATCTGAATCCTCGAGCCCCCAGTGGATTAATTATTGTCTTGAGGAACTGTGCTGCCATTTTTCGGCTTTTGATTGGTTTGATTCTTGCTTTCAGATTGAATATCAACTGTCTGTGTACCTGTCGACATCGTTCTGGTTGACTCATAAAGACGCAACGTCAGGCGAACCGAATTGGCCGCCTGGATGAGTTGTTGAGTGGGCATTGTAGACAATGCCCTAAACTCCACTCCAAGCGGCCAACCGGCTGGAGGAACCCTCCCTCTATATCTGAATCCTCGAGCCCCCAGTGGATTAATTATTGTCTTGAGGAACTGTGCTGCCATTTTTCGGCTTTTGATTGGTTTGATTCTTGCTTTCAGATTGAATATCAACTGTCTGTGTACCTGTGGACATCGTTCTGGTTGACTCATAAAGACGCAACGTCAGGCGAACCGAATTGGCCGCCTGGATGAGTTGTTGAGTGGGCATTGTAGACAATGCCCTAAACTCCACTCCAAGCGGCCAATCGGCTGGAGGAACCCTCCCTCTATATCTGAATCCTCGAGCCCCCAGTGGATTAATTATTGTCTTGAGGAACTGTGCTGCCATTTTTCGGCTTTTGATTGGTTTGATTCTTGCTTTCAGATTGAATATCAACTGTCTGTGTACCTGTCAACATCGTTCTGATTGACTCATAAAGATGCAACGTCAGGCGTACCGAATTGGCCGCCTGGATGAGTTGTTGAGTGGGCATTGTAGACAATGCCCTAAACTCCACTCCAAGCGGCCAACCGGCTGGAGGAACCCTCCCTCTATATCTGAATCCTCGAGCCCCCAGTGGATTAATTATTGTCTTGAGGAACTGTGCTGCCATTTTTCGGCTTTTGATTGGTTTGATTCTTGCTTTCAGATTGAATATCAACTGTCTGTGTACCTGTCGACATGGTTCTGGTTGACTCATAAAGACGCAACGTCAGGCGAACCCGAATTGGCCGCCTGGATGAGTTGTTGAGTGGGCATTGTAGACAATGCCCTAAACTCCACTCCAAGCGGCCAACCGGCTGGAGGAACACTCCCTCTATATCTGAATCCTCGAGCCCCCAGTGGATTAATTATTGTCTTGAGGAACTGTGCTGCCATTTTTCGGCTTTTGATTGGTTTGATTCTTGCTTTCAGATTGAATATCAACTGTCTGTGTACCTGTCGACATCGTTCTGGTTGACTCATAAAGACGCAACGTCAGGCGAACCGAATTGGCCGCCTGGATGAGTTGTTGAGTGGGCATTGTAGACAATGCCCTAAACTCCACTCCAAGCGGACAACCGGCTGGAGGAACCCTCCCTCTATATCTGAATCCTCGAGCCCCCAGTGGATAAATTAGTCTTGAGGAACTGTGCTGCCATTTTTCGGCTTTTGATTGGTTTGATTCTTGCTTTCAGATTGAATATCAACTGTCTGTGTACCTGTCAACATCATTCTGGTTGACTCATAAAGACGCAATGTCAGGTGAACCGAATTGGCCGCCTGGATGAGTTGTTGAGTGGGCATTGTAGACAATGCCCTAAACTCCACTCCAAGCGGCCAACCGGCTGGAGGAACCCTCCCTCTATATCTGAATCCTCGAGCCCCCAGTGGATTAATTATTGTCTTGAGGAACTGTGCTGCCATTTTTCGGCTTTTGATTGGTTTGATTCTTGCTTTCAGATTGAATATCAAATGTCTGTGTACCTGTCGACATCGTTCTGGTTGACTCATAAAGACGCAACATCAGGCGAACCGAATTGGCCGCCTGGATGAGTTGTTGAGTGGGCATTGTAGACAATGCCCTAAACTCCACTCCAAGCGGCCAACCGGCTGGAGGAACCCTCCCTCTATATCTGAATCCTCGAGCCCCCAGTGGATTAATTATTGTCTTGAGGAACTGTGCTGCCATTTTTCGGCTTTTGATTGGTTTGATTCTTGCTTTCAGATTGAATATCAACTGTCTGTGTACCTGTCGACATCGTTCTGGTTGACTCATAAAGACGCAACGTCAGGCAAACCGAATTGGCTGCCTGGATGAGTTGTTGAGTGGGCATTGTAGACAATGCCCTAAACTCCACTCCAAGCGGCCAACCGGCTGGAGGAACCCTCCCTCTATATCTGAATCCTCGAGCTCCCAGTGGATTAATTATTGTCTTGAGGAACTGTGCTGCCATTTTTCGGCTTTTGATTGGTTTGATTCTTGCTTTCAGATTGAATATCAACTGTCTGTGTACCTGTCGACATCGTTCTGGTTGACTCATAAAGACGCAACGTCAGGCGAACCGAATTGGCCGCCTGGATGAGTTGTTGAGTGGGCATTGTAGACAATGCCCTAAACTCCACTCCAAGCGGCCAACCGGCTGGAGGAACCCTCCCTCTATATCTGAATCCTTGAGCCCCCAGTGGATTAATTATTGTCTTGAGGAACTGTGCTGCCATTTTTCGGCTTTTGATTGGTTTGATTCTTGCTTTCAGATTGAATATCAACTGTCTGTGTACCTGTCGACATCGTTCTGGTTGACTCATAAAGACGCAACGTCAGGCGAACCGAATTGGCCGCCTGGATGAGTTGTTGAGTGGGCATTGTAGACAATGCCCTAAACTCCACTCCAAGCGGCCAACCGGCTGGAGGAACCCTCCCTCTATATCTGAATCCTCGAGCTCCCAGTGGATTAATTATTGTCTTGAGGAACTGTGCTGCCATTTTTCGGCTTTTGATTGGTTTGATTCTTGCTTTCAGATTGAATATCAACTGTCTGTGTACCTGTCGACATCGTTCTGGTTGACTCAAAGACGCAACGTCAGGCGAACCGAATTGGCCGCCTGGATGAGTTGTTGAGTGGGCATTGTAGACAATGCCCTAAACTCCACTCAAAGCGGCCAACCGGCTGGAGGAACCCTCCCTCTATATCTGAATCCTCGAGCCCCCAGTGGATTAATTATTGTCTTGAGGAACTGTGCTGCCATTTTTCGGCTTTTGATTGGTTTGATTCTTGCTTTCAGATTGAATATCAACTGTCTGTGTACATGTCGACATTGTTCTGGTTGACTCATAAAGACGCAACGTCAGGCGAACCGAATTGGCCGCCTGGATGAGTTGTTGAGTGGGCATTGTAGACAATGCCCTAAACTCCACTCCAAGCGGCCAACCGGCTGGAGGAACCCTCCCTCTATATCTGAATCCTCGAGCCCCCAGTGGATTAATTATTGTCTTGAGGAACTGTGCTGCCATTTTTCGGCTTTTGATTGGTTTGATTCTTGCTTTCAGATTGAATATCAACTGTCTGTGTACCTGTCAACATCGTTCTGATTGACTCATAAAGATGCAACGTCAGGCGTACCGAATTGGCCGCCTGGATGAGTTGTTGAGTGGGCATTGTAGACAATGCCCTAAACTCCACTCCAAGCGGCCAACCGGCTGGAGGAACCCTCCCTCTATATCTGAATCCTCGAGCCCCCAGTGGATTAATTATTGTCTTGAGGAACTGTGCTGCCATTTTTCGGCTTTTGATTGGTTTGATTCTTGCTTTCAGATTGAATATCAACTGTCTGTGTACCTGTCGACATCGTTCTGGTTGACTCATAAAGACGCAACGTCAGGCGAACCGAATTGGCCGCCTGGATGAGTTGTTGAGTGGGCATTGTAGACAATGCCCTAAACTCCACTCCAAGCGGCCAACCGGCTGGAGGAACCCTCCCTCTATATCTGAATCCTCGAGCCCCCAGTGGATTAATTATTGTCTTGAGGAACTGTGCTGCCATTTTTCGGCTTTTGATTGGTTTGATTCTTGCTTTCAGATTGAATATCAACTGTCTGTGTACCTGTGGACATCGTTCTGGTTGACTCATAAAGACGCAACGTCAGGCGAACCGAATTGGCCGCCTGGATGAGTTGTTGAGTGGGCATTGTAGACAATGCCCTAAACTCCACTCCAAGCGGCCAATCGGCTGGAGGAACCCTCCCTCTATATCTGAATCCTCGAGCCCCCAGTGGATTAATTATTGTCTTGAGGAACTGTGCCGCCATTTTTCGGCTTTTGATTGGTTTGATTCTTGCTTTCAGATTGAATATCAACTGTCTGTGTACCTGTCAACATCGTTCTGATTGACTCATAAAGATGCAACGTCAGGCGTACCGAATTGGCCGCCTGGATGAGTTGTTGAGTGGGCATTGTAGACAATGCCCTAAACTCCACTCCAAGCGGCCAACCGGCTGGAGGAACCCTCCCTCTATATCTGAATCCTCGAGCCCCCAGTGGATTAATTATTGTCTTGAGGAACTGTGCTGCCATTTTTCGGCTTTTGATTGGTTTGATTCTTGCTTTCAGATTGAATATCAACTGTCTGTGTACCTGTCGACATGGTTCTGGTTGACTCATAAAGACGCAACGTCAGGCGAACCCGAATTGGCCGCCTGGATGAGTTGTTGAGTGGGCATTGTAGACAATGCCCTAAACTCCACTCCAAGCGGCCAACCGGCTGGAGGAACACTCCCTCTATATCTGAATCCTCGAGCCCCCAGTGGATTAATTATTGTCTTGAGGAACTGTGCTGCCATTTTTCGGCTTTTGATTGGTTTGATTCTTGCTTTCAGATTGAATATCAACTGTCTGTGTACCTGTCGACATCGTTCTGGTTGACTCATAAAGACGCAACGTCAGGCGAACCGAATTGGCCGCCTGGATGAGTTGTTGAGTGGGCATTGTAGACAATGCCCTAAACTCCACTCCAAGCGGACAACCGGCTGGAGGAACCCTCCCTCTATATCTGAATCCTCGAGCCCCCAGTGGATAAATTAGTCTTGAGGAACTGTGCTGCCATTTTTCGGCTTTTGATTGGTTTGATTCTTGCTTTCAGATTGAATATCAACTGTCTGTGTACCTGTCAACATCATTCTGGTTGACTCATAAAGACGCAATGTCAGGTGAACCGAATTGGCCGCCTGGATGAGTTGTTGAGTGGGCATTGTAGACAATGCCCTAAACTCCACTCCAAGCGGCCAACCGGCTGGAGGAACCCTCCCTCTATATCTGAATCCTCGAGCCCCCAGTGGATTAATTATTGTCTTGAGGAACTGTGCTGCCATTTTTCGGCTTTTGATTGGTTTGATTCTTGCTTTCAGATTGAATATCAAATGTCTGTGTACCTGTCGACATCGTTCTGGTTGACTCATAAAGACGCAACATCAGGCGAACCGAATTGGCCGCCTGGATGAGTTGTTGAGTGGGCATTGTAGACAATGCCCTAAACTCCACTCCAAGCGGCCAACCGGCTGGAGGAACCCTCCCTCTATATCTGAATCCTCAAGCCCCCAGTGGATTAATTATTGTCTTGAGGAACTGTGCTGCCATTTTTCGGCTTTTGATTGGTTTGATTCTTGCTTTCAGATTGAATATCAACTGTCTGTGTACCTGTCGACATCGTTCTGGTTGACTCATAAAGACGCAACGTCAGGCAAACCGAATTGGCCGCCTGGATGAGTTGTTGAGTGGGCATTGTAGACAATGCCCTAAACTCCACTCCAAGCGGCCAACCGGCTGGAGGAACCCTTCCTCTATATCTGAATCCTCCAGCTCCCAGTGGATTAATTATTGTCTTGAGGAACTGTACTGCCATTTTTCGGCTTTTGATTGGTTTGATTCTTGCTTTCAGATTGAATATCAACTGTCTGTGTACCTGTCGACATCGTTCTGGTTGACTCATAAAGACGCAACGTCAGGCGAACCGAATTGGCCGCCTGGATGAGTTGTTGAGTAGGCATTGTAGACAATGCCCTAAACTCCACTCCAAGCAGCCAACCGGCTGGAGGAACCCTCCCTCTATATCTGAATCCTTGAGCCCCCAGTGGATTAATTATTGTCTTGAGGAACTGTGCTGCCATTTTTCGGCTTTAGATTGGTTTGATTCTTGCTTTCAGATTGAATATCAACTGTCTGTGTACCTGTCGACATCGTTCTGGTTGACTCATAAAGACGCAACGTCAGGCGAACCGAATTGGCCGCCTGGATGAGTTGTTGAGTGGGCATTGTAGACAATGCCCTAAACTCCACTCCAAGCGGCCAACCGGCTGGAGGAACCCTCCCTCTATATCTGAATCCTCGAGCTCCCAGTGGATTAATTATTGTCTTGAGGAACTGTGCTGCCATTTTTCGGCTTTTGATTGGTTTGATTCTTGCTTTCAGATTGAATATCAACTGTCTGTGTACCTGTGGACATCGTTCTGGTTGACTCATAAAGACGCAACGTCAGGCGAACCGAATTGGCCGCCTGGATGAGTTGTTGAGTGGGCATTGTAGACAATGCCCTAAACTCCACTCCAAGCGGCCAACCGGCTGGAGGAACCCTCCCTCTATATCTGAATCCTCGAGCCCCCAGTGGATTAATTATTGTCTTGAGGAACTGTGCTGCCATTTTTCGGCTTTTGATTGGTTTGATTCTTGCTTTCAGATTGAATATCAACTGTCTGTGTACCTGTCGACATCGTTCTGGTTGACTCATAAAGACGCAACGTCAGGCGAACCGAATTGGCCGCCTGGATGAGTTGTTGAGTGGGCATTGTAGACAATGCCCTAAACTCCACTCCAAGCGGCCAACCGGCTGGAGGAACCCTCCCTCTATATCTGAATCCTCGAGCCCCCAGTGGATTAATTATTGTCTTGAGGAACTGTGCTGCCATTTTTCGGCTTTTGATTGGTTTGATTCTTGCTTTCAGATTGAATATCAACTGTCTGTGTACCTGTCAACATCGTTCTGATTGACTCATAAAGATGCAACGTCAGGCGTACCGAATTGGCCGCCTGGATGAGTTGTTGAGTGGGCATTGTAGACAATGCCCTAAACTCCACTCCAAGCCGCCAACCGGCTGGAGGAACCCTCCCTCTATATCTGAATCCTCGAGCCCCCAGTGGATTAATTATTGTCTTGAGGAACTGTGCTGCCATTTTTCGGCTTTTGATTGGTTTGATTCTTGCTTTCAGATTGAATATCAACTGTCTGTGTACCTGTCGACATCGTTCTGGTTGACTCATAAAGACGCAACGTCAGGCGAACCGAATTGGCCGCCTGGATGAGTTGTTGAGTGGGCATTGTAGACAATGCCCTAAACTCCACTCCAAGCGGCCAACCGGCTGGAGGAACCCTCCCTCTATATCTGAATCCTTGAGCCCCCAGTGGATTAATTATTGTCTTGAGGAACTGTGCTGCCATTTTTCGGCTTTTGATTGGTTTGATTCTTGCTTTCAGATTGAATATCAACTGTCTGTGTACCTGTCGACATCGTTCTGGTTGACTCATAAAGACGCAACGTCAGGCGAACCGAATTGGCCGCCTGGATGAGTTGTTGAGTGGGCATTGTAGACAATGCCCTAAACTCCACTCCAAGCGGCCAACCGGCTGGAGGAACCCTCCCTCTATATCTGAATCCTCGAGCTCCCAGTGGATTAATTATTGTCTTGAGGAACTGTGCTGCCATTTTTCGGCTTTTGATTGGTTTGATTCTTGCTTTCAGATTGAATATCAACTGTCTGTGTACCTGTGGACATCGTTCTGGTTGACTCATAAAGACGCAACGTCAGGCGAACCGAATTGGCCGCCTGGATGAGTTGTTGAGTGGGCATTGTAGACAATGCCCTAAACTCCACTCCAAGCGGCCAACCGGCTGGAGGAACCCTCCCTCTATATCTGAATCCTCGAGCCCCCAGTGGATTAATTATTGTCTTGAGGAACTGTGCTGCCATTTTTCGGCTTTTGATTGGTTTGATTCTTGCTTTCAGATTGAATATCAACTGTCTGTGTACCTGTCAACATCGTTCTGGTTGACTCATAAAGACGCAACGTCAGGCGAACCGAATTGGCCGCCTGGATGAGTTGTTGAGTGGGCATTGTAGACAATGCCCTAAACTCCACTCCAAGCGGCCAACCGGCTGGAGGAACCCTCCCTCTATATCTGAATCCTCGAGCCCCCAGTGGATTAATTATTGTCTTGAGGAACTGTGCTGCCATTTTTCGGCTTTTGATTGGTTTGATTCTTGCTTTCAGATTGAATATCAACTGTCTGTGTACCTGTCAACATCGTTCTGATTGACTCATAAAGATGCAACGTCAGGCGTACCGAATTGGCCGCCTGGATGAGTTGTTGAGTGGGCATTGTAGACAATGCCCTAAACTCCACTCCAAGCCGCCAACCGGCTGGAGGAACCCTCCCTCTATATCTGAATCCTCGAGCCCCCAGTGGATTAATTATTGTCTTGAGGAACTGTGCTGCCATTTTTCGGCTTTTGATTGGTTTGATTCTTGCTTTCAGATTGAATATCAACTGTCTGTGTACCTGTCGACATCGTTCTGGTTGACTCATAAAGACGCAACGTCAGGCGAACCGAATTGGCCGCCTGGATGAGTTGTTGAGTGGGCATTGTAGACAATGCCCTAAACTCCACTCCAAGCGGCCAACCGGCTGGAGGAACCCTCCCTCTATATCTGAATCCTTGAGCCCCCAGTGGATTAATTATTGTCTTGAGGAACTGTGCTGCCATTTTTCGGCTTTTGATTGGTTTGATTCTTGCTTTCAGATTGAATATCAACTGTCTGTGTACCTGTCGACATCGTTCTGGTTGACTCATAAAGACGCAACGTCAGGCGAACCGAATTGGCCGCCTGGATGAGTTGTTGAGTGGGCATTGTAGACAATGCCCTAAACTCCACTCCAAGCGGCCAACCGGCTGGAGGAACCCTCCCTCTATATCTGAATCCTCGAGCTCCCAGTGGATTAATTATTGTCTTAAAGAACTGTGCTGCCATTTTTCGGCTTTTGATTGGTTTGATTCTTGCTTTCAGATTGAATATCAACTGTCTGTGTACCTGTCGACATCGTTCTGGTTGACTCATAAAGACGCAACGTCAGGCGAACCGAATTGGCCGCCTGGATGAGTTGTTGAGTGGGCATTGTAGACAATGCCCTAAACTCCACTCCAAGCGGCCAACCGACTGGAGGAACCCTCCCTCTATATCTGAATCCTCGAGCTCCCAGTGGATTAATTATTGTCTTGAGGAACTGTGCTGCCATTTTTCGGCTTTTGATTGGTTTGATTCTTGCTTTCAGATTGAATATCAACTGTCTGTGTACCTGTCAACATCGTTCTGGTTGACTCATAAAGACGCAACGTCAGGCGAACCGAATTGGCCGCCTGGATGAGTTGTTGAGTGGGCATTGTAGACAATGCCCTAAACTCCACTCCAAGCGGCCAACCGGCTGGAGGAACCCTCCCTCTATATCTGAATCCTCGAGCTCCCAGTGGATTAATTATTGTCTTGAGGAACTGTGCTGCCATTTTTCGGCTTTTGATTGGTTTGATTCTTGCTTTCAGATTGAATATCAACTGTCTGTGTACCTGTCGACATCGTTCTGGTTGACTCATAAAGACGCAACGTCAGGCGAACCGAATTGGCCGCCTGGATGAGTTGTTGAGTGGGCATTGTAGACAATGCCCTAAACTCCACTCCAAGCGGCCAACCGGCTGGAGGAACCCTCCCTCTATATCTGAATCCTTGAGCCCCCAGTGGATTAATTATTGTCTTGAGGAACTGTGCTGCCATTTTTCGGCTTTTGATTGGTTTGATTCTTGCTTTCAGATTGAATATCAACTGTCTGTGTACCTGTCGACATCGTTCTGGTTGACTCATAAAGACGCAACGTCAGGCGAACCGAATTGGCCGCCTGGATGAGTTGTTGAGTGGGCATTGTAGACAATGCCCTAAACTCCACTCCAAGCCGCCAACCGGCTGGAGGAACCCTCCCTCTATATCTGAATCCTCGAGCTCCCAGTGGATTAATTATTGTCTTGAGGAACTGTGCTGCCATTTTTCGGCTTTTGATTGGTTTGATTCTTGCTTTCAGATTGAATATCAACTGTCTGTGTACCTGTCGACATCGTTCTGGTTGACTCATAAAGACGCAACGTCAGGCGAACCGAATTGGCCGCCTGGATGAGTTGTTGAGTGGGCATTGTAGACAATGCCCTAAACTCCACTCCAAGCGGCCAATCGGCTGGAGGAACCCTCCCTCTATATCTGAATCCTCGAGCCCCCAGTGGATTAATTATTGTCTTGAGGAACTGTGCTGCCATTTTTCGGCTTTTGATTGGTTTGATTCTTGCTTTCAGATTGAATATCAACTGTCTGTGTACCTGTCAACATCGTTCTGATTGACTCATAAAGATGCAACGTCAGGCGTACCGAATTGGCCGCCTGGATGAGTTGTTGAGTGGGCATTGTAGACAATGCCCTAAACTCCACTCCAAGCGGCCAACCGGCTGGAGGAACCCTCCCTCTATATCTGAATCCTCGAGCCCCCAGTGGATTAATTATTGTCTTGAGGAACTGTGCTGCCATTTTTCGGCTTTTGATTGGTTTGATTCTTGCTTTCAGATTGAATATCAACTGTCTGTGTACCTGTCGACATCGTTCTGGTTGACTCATAAAGACGCAACGTCAGGCGAACCGAATTGGCCGCCTGGATGAGTTGTTGAGTGGGCATTGTAGACAATGCCCTAAACTCCACTCCAAGCGGCCAACCGACTGGAGGAACCCTCCCTCTATATCTGAATCCTCGAGCTCCCAGTGGATTAATTATTGTCTTGAGGAACTGTGCTGCCATTTTTCGGCTTTTGATTGGTTTGATTCTTGCTTTCAGATTGAATATCAACTGTCTGTGTACCTGTCGACATCGTTCTGGTTGACTCATAAAGACGCAACGTCAGGCGAACCGAATTGGCCGCCTGGATGAGTTGTTGAGTGGGCATTGTAGACAATGCCCTAAACTCCACTCCAAGCGGCCAACCGGCTGGAGGAACCCTCCCTCTATATCTGAATCCTCGAGCTCCCAGTGGATTAATTATTGTCTTGAGGAACTGTGCTGCCATTTTTCGGCTTTTGATTGGTTTGATTCTTGCTTTCAGATTGAATATCAACTGTCTGTGTACCTGTCGACATCGTTCTGGTTGACTCATAAAGACGCAACGTCAGGCGAACCGAATTGGCCGCCTGGATGAGTTGTTGAGTGGGCATTGTAGACAATGCCCTAAACTCCACTCCAAGCGGCCAACCGGCTGGAGGAACCCTCCCTCTATATCTGAATCCTTGAGCCCCCAGTGGATTAATTATTGTCTTGAGGAACTGTGCTGCCATTTTTCGGCTTTTGATTGGTTTGATTCTTGCTTTCAGATTGAATATCAACTGTCTGTGTACCTGTCGACATCGTTCTGGTTGACTCATAAAGACGCAACGTCAGGCGAACCGAATTGGCCGCCTGGATGAGTTGTTGAGTGGGCATTGTAGACAATGCCCTAAACTCCACTCCAAGCGGCCAACCGGCTGGAGGAACCCTCCCTCTATATCTGAATCCTCGAGCTCCCAGTGGATTAATTATTGTCTTGAGGAACTGTGCTGCCATTTTTCGGCTTTTGATTGGTTTGATTCTTGCTTTCAGATTGAATATCAACTGTCTGTGTACCTGTCGACATCGTTCTGGTTGACTCATAAAGACGCAACGTCAGGCGAACCGAATTGGCCGCCTGGATGAGTTGTTGAGTGGGCATTGTAGACAATGCCCTAAACTCCACTCCAAGCGGCCAATCGGCTGGAGGAACCCTCCCTCTATATCTGAATCCTCGAGCCCCCAGTGGATTAATTATTGTCTTGAGGAACTGTGCTGCCATTTTTCGGCTTTTGATTGGTTTGATTCTTGCTTTCAGATTGAATATCAACTGTCTGTGTACCTGTCAACATCGTTCTGATTGACTCATAAAGATGCAACGTCAGGCGTACCAAATTGGCCGCCTGGATGAGTTGTTGAGTGGGCATTGTAGACAATGCCCTAAACTCCACTCCAAGCGGCCAACCGGCTGGAGGAACCCTCCCTCTATATCTGAATCCTCGAGCCCCCAGTGGATTAATTATTGTCTTGAGGAACTGTGCTGCCATTTTTCGGCTTTTGATTGGTTTGATTCTTGCTTTCAGATTGAATATCAACTGTCTGTGTACCTGTCGACATCGTTCTGGTTGACTCATAAAGACGCAACGTCAGGCGAACCGAATTGGCCGCCTGGATGAGTTGTTGAGTGGGCATTGTAGACAATGCCCTAAACTCCACTCCAAGCGGCCAACCGGCTGGAGGAACCCTCCCTCTATATCTGAATCCTCGAGCCCCCAGTGGATTAATTATTGTCTTGAGGAACTGTGCTGCCATTTTTCGGCTTTTGATTGGTTTGATTCTTGCTTTCAGATTGAATATCAACTGTCTGTGTACCTGTCAACATCATTCTGATTGACTCATAAAGATGCAACGTCAGGCGTACCGAATTGGCCGCCTGGATGAGTTGTTGAGTGGGCATTGTAGACAATGCCCTAAACTCCACTCCAAGCGGCCAACCGGCTGGAGGAACCCTCCCTCTATATCTGAATCCTCGAGCCCCCAGTGGATTAATTATTGTCTTGAGGAACTGTGCTGCCATTTTTCGGCTTTTGATTGGTTTGATTCTTGCTTTCAGATTGAATATCAACTGTCTGTGTACCTGTCGACATCGTTCTGGTTGACTCATAAAGACGCAACGTCAGGCGAACCGAATTGGCCGCCTGGATGAGTTGTTGAGTGGGCATTGTAGACAATGCCCTAAACTCCACTCCAAGCGGCCAACCGGCTGGAGGAACCCTCCCTCTATATCTGAATCCTCGAGCCCCCAGTGGATTAATTATTGTCTTGAGGAACTGTGCTGCCATTTTTCGGCTTTTGATTGGTTTGATTCTTGCTTTCAGATTGAATATCAACTGTCTGTGTACCTGTCGACATCGTTCTGGTTGACTCATAAAGACGCAACGTCAGGCGAACCGAATTGGCCGCCTGGATGAGTTGTTGAGTGGGCATTGTAGACAATGCCCTAAACTCCACTCCAAGCGGCCAATCAACTGGAGGAACCCTCCCTCTGTATCTGAATCCTCGAGCCCCCAGTGGATTAATTATTGTCTTGAGGAACTGTGCTGCCATTTTTCGGCTTTTGATTGGTTTGATTCTTGCTTTCAGATTGAATATCAACTGTCTGTGTACCTGTCAACATCGTTCTGATTGACTCATAAAGATGCAACGTCAGGCGTACCGAATTGGCCGCCTGGATGAGTTGTTGAGTGGGCATTGTAGACAATGCCCTAAACTCCACTCCAAGCGGCCAACCGGCTGGAGGAACCCTCCCTCTATATCTGAATCCTCGAGCCCCCAGTGGATTAATTATTGTCTTGAGGAACTGTGCTGCCATTTTTCGGCTTTTGATTGGTTTGATTCTTGCTTTCAGATTGAATATCAACTGTCTGTGTACCTGTCGACATCGTTCTGGTTGACTCATAAAGACGCAACGTTAGGCGAACCCGAATTGGCCGCCTGGATGAGTTGTTGAGTGGGCATTGTAGACAATGCCCTAAACTCCACTCCAAGCGGCCAACCGGCTGGAGGAACACTCCCTCTATATCTGAATCCTCGAGCCCCCAGTGGATTAATTATTGTCTTGAGGAACTGTGCTGCCATTTTTCGGCTTTTGATTGGTTTGATTCTTGCTTTCAGATTGAATATCAACTGTCTGTGTACCTGTCGACATCGTTCTGGTTGACTCATAAAGACGCAACGTCAGGCAAACCAAATTGGCCGCCTGGATGAGTTGTTGAGTGGGCATTGTAGACAATGCCCTAAACTCCACTCCAAGCGGACAACCGGCTGGAGGAACCCTCCCTCTATATCTGAATCCTCGAGCCCCCAGTGGATAAATTAGTCTTGAGGAACTGTGCTGCCATTTTTCGGCTTTTGATTGGTTTGATTCTTGCTTTCAGATTGAATATCAACTGTCTGTGTACCTGTCGACATCGTTCTGGTTGACTCATAAAGACGCAATGTCAGGTGAACCGAATTGGCCGCCTGGATGAGTTGTTGAGTGGGCATTGTAGACAATGCCCTAAACTCCACTCCAAGCGGCCAACCGGCTGGAGGAACCCTCCCTCTATATCTGAATCCTCGAGCCCCCAGTGGATTAATTATTGTCTTGAGGAACTGTGCTGCCATTTTTCGGCTTTTGATTGGTTTGATTCTTGCTTTCAGATTGAATATCAAATGTCTGTGTACCTGTCGACATCGTTCTGGTTGACTCATAAAGACGCAACATCAGGCGAACCGAATTGGCCGCCTGGATGAGTTGTTGAGTGGGCATTGTAGACAATGCCCTAAACTCCACTCCAAGCGGCCAACCGGCTGGAGGAACCCTCCCTCTATATCTGAATCCTCGAGCCCCCAGTGGATTAATTATTGTCTTGAGGAACTGTGCTGCCATTTTTCGGCTTTTGATTGGTTTGATTCTTGCTTTCAGATTGAATATCAACTGTCTGTGTACCTGTCGACATCGTTCTGGTTGACTCATAAAGACGCAACGTCAGGCAAACCGAATTGGCCGCCTGGATGAGTTGTTGAGTGGGCATTGTAGACAATGCCCTAAACTCCACTCCAAGCGGCCAACCGGCTGGAGGAACCCTTCCTCTATATCTGAATCCTCCAGCTCCCAGTGGATTAATTATTGTCTTGAGGAACTGTACTGCCATTTTTCGGCTTTTGATTGGTTTGATTCTTGCTTTCAGATTGAATATCAACTGTCTGTGTACCTGTCGACATCGTTCTGGTTGACTCATAAAGACGCAACGTCAGGCGAACCGAATTGGCCGCCTGGATGAGTTGTTGAGTAGGCATTGTAGACAATGCCCTAAACTCCACTCCAAGCGGCCAACCGGCTGGAGGAACCCTCCCTCTATATCTGAATCCTTGAGCCCCCAGTGGATTAATTATTGTCTTGAGGAACTGTGCTGCCATTTTTCGGCTTTTGATTGGTTTGATTCTTGCTTTCAGATTGAATATCAACTGTCTGTGTACCTGTCGACATCGTTCTGGTTGACTCATAAAGACGCAACGTCAGGCGAACCGAATTGGCCGCCTGGATGAGTTGTTGAGTGGGCATTGTAGACAATGCCCTAAACTCCACTCCAAGCGGCCAACCGGCTGGAGGAACCCTCCCTCTATATCTGAATCCTCGAGCTCCCAGTGGATTAATTATTGTCTTGAGGAACTGTGCTGCCATTTTTCGGCTTTTGATTGGTTTGATTCTTGCTTTCAGATTGAATATCAACTGTCTGTGTACCTGTCGACATCGTTCTGGTTGACTCATAAAGACGCAACGTCAGGCGAACCGAATTGGCCGCCTGGATGAGTTGTTGAGTGGACATTGTAGACAATGCCCTAAACTCCACTCCAAGCGGCCAATCGGCTGGAGGAACCCTCCCTCTATATCTGAATCCTCGAGCCCCCAGTGGATTAATTATTGTCTTGAGGAACTGTGCTGCCATTTTTCGGCTTTTGATTGGTTTGATTCTTGCTTTCAGATTGAATATCAACTGTCTGTGTACCTGTCAACATCGTTCTGATTGACTCATAAAGATGCAACGTCAGGCGTACCAAATTGGCCGCCTGGATGAGTTGTTGAGTGGGCATTGTAGACAATGCCCTAAACTCCACTCCAAGCGGCCAACCGGCTGGAGGAACCCTCCCTCTATATCTGAATCCTCGAGCCCCCAGTGGATTAATTATTGTCTTGAGGAACTGTGCTGCCATTTTTCGGCTTTTGATTGGTTTGATTCTTGCTTTCAGATTGAATATCAACTGTCTGTGTACCTGTCGACATCGTTCTGGTTGACTCATAAAGACGCAACGTCAGGCGAACCGAATTGGCCGCCTGGATGAGTTGTTGAGTGGGCATTGTAGACAATGCCCTAAACTCCACTCCAAGCGGCCAACCGGCTGGAGGAACCCTCCCTCTATATCTGAATCCTCGAGCCCCCAGTGGATTAATTATTGTCTTGAGGAACTGTGCTGCCATTTTTCGGCTTTTGATTGGTTTGATTCTTGCTTTCAGATTGAATATCAACTGTCTGTGTACCTGTCAACATCGTTCTGATTGACTCATAAAGATGCAACGTCAGGCGTACCGAATTGGCCGCCTGGATGAGTTGTTGAGTGGGCATTGTAGACAATGCCCTAAACTCCACTCCAAGCGGCCAACCGGCTGGAGGAACCCTCCCTCTATATCTGAATCCTCGAGCCCCCAGTTGATTAATTATTGTCTTGAGGAACTGTGCTGCCATTTTTCGGCTTTTGATTGGTTTGATTCTTGCTTTCAGATTGAATATCAACTGTCTGTGTACCTGTCGACATCGTTCTGGTTGACTCATAAAGACGCAACGTCAGGCGAACCGAATTGGCCGCCTGGATGAGTTGTTGAGTGGGCATTGTAGACAATGCCCTAAACTCCACTCCAAGCGGCCAACCGGCTGGAGGAACCCTCCCTCTATATCTGAATCCTCGAGCCCCCAGTGGATTAATTATTGTCTTGAGGAACTGTGCTGCCATTTTTCGGCTTTTGATTGGTTTGATTCTTGCTTTCAGATTGAATATCAACTGTCTGTGTACCTGTCGACATCGTTCTGGTTGACTCATAAAGACGCAACGTCAGGCGAACCGAATTGGCCGCCTGGATGAGTTGTTGAGTGGGCATTGTAGACAATGCCCTAAACTCCACTCCAAGCGGCCAATCGGCTGGAGGAACCCTCCCTCTGTATCTGAATCCTCGAGCCCCCAGTGGATTAATTATTGTCTTGAGGAACTGTGCTGCCATTTTTCGGCTTTTGATTGGTTTGATTCTTGCTTTCAGATTGAATATCAACTGTCTGTGTACCTGTCAACATCGTTCTGATTGACTCATAAAGATGCAACGTCAGGCGTACCGAATTGGCCGCCTGGATGAGTTGTTGAGTGGGCATTGTAGACAATGCCCTAAACTCCACTCCAAGCGGCCAACCGGCTGGAGGAACCCTCCCTCTATATCTGAATCCTCGAGCCCCCAGTGGATTAATTATTGTCTTGAGGAACTGTGCTGCCATTTTTCGGCTTTTGATTGGTTTGATTCTTGCTTTCAGATTGAATATCAACTGTCTGTGTACCTGTCGACATCGTTCTGGTTGACTCATAAAGACGCAACGTTAGGCGAACCCGAATTGGCCGCCTGGATGAGTTGTTGAGTGGGCATTGTAGACAATGCCCTAAACTCCACTCCAAGCGGCCAACCGGCTGGAGGAACACTCCCTCTATATCTGAATCCTCGAGCCCCCAGTGGATTAATTATTGTCTTGAGGAACTGTGCTGCCATTTTTCGGCTTTTGATTGGTTTGATTCTTGCTTTCAGATTGAATATCAACTGTCTGTGTACCTGTCGACATCGTTCTGGTTGACTCATAAAGACGCAACGTCAGGCGAACCGAATTGGCCGCCTGGATGAGTTGTTGAGTGGGCATTGTAGACAATGCCCTAAACTCCACTCCAAGCGGACAACCGGCTGGAGGAACCCTCCCTCTATATCTGAATCCTCGAGCCCCCAGTGGATAAATTAGTCTTGAGGAACTGTGCTGCCATTTTTCGGCTTTTGATTGGTTTGATTCTTGCTTTCAGATTGAATATCAACTGTCTGTGTACCTGTCGACATCGTTCTGGTTGACTCATAAAGACGCAATGTCAGGTGAACCGAATTGGCCGCCTGGATGAGTTGTTGAGTGGGCATTGTAGACAATGCCCTAAACTCCACTCCAAGCGGCCAACCGGCTGGAGGAACCCTCCCTCTATATCTGAATCCTCGAGCCCCCAGTGGATTAATTATTGTCTTGAGGAACTGTGCTGCCATTTTTCGGCTTTTGATTGGTTTGATTCTTGCTTTCAGATTGAATATCAAATGTCTGTGTACCTGTCGACATCGTTCTGGTTGACTCATAAAGACGCAACATCAGGCGAACCGAATTGGCCGCCTGGATGAGTTGTTGAGTGGGCATTGTAGACAATGCCCTAAACTCCACTCCAAGCGGCCAACCGGCTGGAGGAACCCTCCCTCTATATCTGAATCCTCGAGCCCCCAGTGGATTAATAATTGTCTTGAGGAACTGTGCTGCCATTTTTCGGCTTTTGATTGGTTTGATTCTTGCTTTCAGATTGAATATCAACTGTCTGTGTACCTGTCGACATCGTTCTGGTTGACTCATAAAGACGCAACGTCAGGCAAACCGAATTGGCCGCCTGGATGAGTTGTTGAGTGGGCATTGTAGACAATGCCCTAAACTCCACTCCAAGCGGCCAACCGGCTGGAGGAACCCTTCCTCTATATCTGAATCCTCCAGCTCCCAGTGGATTAATTATTGTCTTGAGGAACTGTACTGCCATTTTTCGGCTTTTGATTGGTTTGATTCTTGCTTTCAGATTGAATATCAACTGTCTGTGTACCTGTCGACATCGTTCTGGTTGACTCATAAAGACGCAACGTCAGGCGAACCGAATTGGCCGCCTGGATGAGTTGTTGAGTAGGCATTGTAGACAATGCCCTAAACTCCACTCCAAGCGGCCAACCGGCTGGAGGAACCCTCCCTCTATATCTGAATCCTTGAGCCCCCAGTGGATTAATTATTGTCTTGAGGAACTGTGCTGCCATTTTTCGGCTTTTGATTGGTTTGATTCTTGCTTTCAGATTGAATATCAACTGTCTGTGTACCTGTCGACATCGTTCTGGTTGACTCATAAAGACGCAACGTCAGGCCAACCGAATTGGCCGCCTGGATGAGTTGTTGAGTGGGCATTGTAGACAATGCCCTAAACTCCACTCCAAGCGGCCAACCGGCTGGAGGAACCCTCCCTCTATATCTGAATCCTCGAGCTCCCAGTGGATTAATTATTGTCTTGAGGAACTGTGCTGCCATTTTTCGGCTTTTGATTGGTTTGATTCTTGCTTTCAGATTGAATATCAACTGTCTGTGTACCTGTCGACATCGTTCTGGTTGACTCATAAAGACGCAACGTCAGGCGAACCGAATTGGCCGCCTGGATGAGTTGTTGAGTTGGCATTGTAGACAATGCCCTAAACTCCACTCCAAGCGGCCAACCGGCTGGAGGAACCCTCCCTCTATATCTGAATCCTTGAGCCCCCAGTGGATTAATTATTATCTTGAGGAACTGTGCTGCCATTTTTCGGCTTTTGATTGGTTTGATTCTTGCTTTCAGATTGAATATCAAATGTCTGTGTACCTGTCGACATCGTTCTGGTTGACTCATAAAGACGCAACGTCAGGCGAACCGAATTGGCCGCCTGGATGAGTTGTTGAGTGGGCATTGTAGACAATGCCCTAAACTCCACTCCAAGCGGCCAACCGGCTGGAGGAACCCTCCCTCTATATCTGAATCCTCGAGCTCCCAGTGGATTAATTATTGTCTTGAGGAACTGTGCTGCCATTTTTCGGCTTTTGATTGGTTTGATTCTTGCTTTCAGATTGAATATCAACTGTCTGTGTACCTGTCGACATCGTTCTGGTTGACTCATAAAGACGCAACGTCAGGCGAACCGAATTGGCCGCCTGGATGAGTTGTTGAGTGGGCATTGTAGACAATGCCCTAAACTCCACTCCAAGCGGCCAACCGGCTGGAGGAACCCTCCCTCTATATCTGAATCCTCGAGCCCCCAGTGGATCAATTATTGTCTTGAGGAACTGTGCTGCCATTTTTCGGCTTTTGATTGGTTTGATTCTTGCTTTCAGATTGAATATCAACTGTCTGTGTACCTGTCGACATTGTTCTGGTTGACTCATAAAGACGCAACGTCAGGCGAACCGAATTGGCCGCCTGGATGAGTTGTTGAGTGGGCATTGTAGACAATGCCCTAAACTCCACTCCAAGCGGCCAACCGGCTGGAGGAACCCTCCCTCTATATCTGAATCCTCGAGCCCCCAGTGGATTAATTATTGTCTTGAGGAACTGTGCTGCCATTTTTCGGCTTTTGATTGGTTTGATTCTTGCTTTCAGATTGAATATCAACTGTCTGTGTACCTGTCAACATCGTTCTGATTGACTCATAAAGATGCAACGTCAGGCGTACCGAATTGGCCGCCTGGATGAGTTGTTGAGTGGGCATTGTAGACAATGCCCTAAACTCCACTCCAAGCGGCCAACCGGCTGGAGGAACCCTCCCTCTATATCTGAATCCTCGAGCCCCCAGTGGATTAATTATTGTCTTGAGGAACTGTGCTGCCATTTTTCGGCTTTTGATTGGTTTGATTCTTGCTTTCAGATTGAATATCAACTGTCTGTGTACCTGTCGACATCGTTCTGGTTGACTCATAAAGACGCAACGTCAGGCGAACCGAATTGGCCGCCTGGATGAGTTGTTGAGTGGGCATTGTAGACAATGCCCTAAACTCCACTCCAAGCGGCCAACCGGCTGGAGGAACCCTCCCTCTATATCTGAATCCTCGAGCCCCCAGTGGATTAATTATTGTCTTGAGGAACTGTGCTGCCATTTTTCGGCTTTTGATTGGTTTGATTCTTGCTTTCAGATTGAATATCAACTGTCTGTGTACCTGTCAACATCGTTCTGATTGACTCATAAAGATGCAACGTCAGGCGTACCGAATTGGCCGCCTGGATGAGTTGTTGAGTGGGCATTGTAGACAATGCCCTAAACTCCACTCCAAGCGGCCAACCGGCTGGAGTAACCCTCCCTCTATATCTGAATCCTCGAGCCCCCAGTGGATTAATTATTGTCTTGAGGAACTGTGCTGCCATTTTTCGGCTTTTGATTGGTTTGATTCTTGCTTTCAGATTGAATATCAACTGTCTGTGTACCTGTCGACATCGTTCTGGTTGACTCATAAAGACGCAATGTCAGGTGAACCGAATTGGCCGCCTGGATGAGTTGTTGAGTGGGCATTGTAGACAATGCCCTAAACTCCACTCCAAGCGGCCAACCGGCTGGAGGAACACTCCCTCTATATCTGAATCCTCGAGCCCCCAGTGGATTAATTATTGTCTTGAGGAACTGTGCTGCCATTTTTCGGCTTTTGATTGGTTTGATTCTTGCTTTCAGATTGAATATCAACTGTCTGTGTACCTGTCGACATCGTTCTGGTTGACTCATAAAGACGCAACGTCAGGCGAACCGAATTGGCCGCCTGGATGAGTTGTTGAGTGGGCATTGTAGACAATGCCCTAAACTCCACTCCAAGCGGCCAACCGGCTGGAGGAACCCTCCCTCTATATCTGAATCCTCGAGCTCCCAGTGGATTAATTATTGTCTTGAGGAACTGTGCTGCCATTTTTCGGCTTTTGATTGGTTTGATTCTTGCTTTCAGATTGAATATCAACTGTCTGTGTACCTGTGGACATCGTTCTGGTTGACTCATAAAGACGCAACGTCAGGCGAACCGAATTGGCCGCCTGGATGAGTTGTTGAGTGGGCATTGTAGACAATGCCCTAAACTCCACTCCAAGCGGCCAACCGGCTGGAGGAACCCTCCCTCTATATCTGAATCCTCGAGCCCCCAGTGGATTAATTATTGTCTTGAGGAACTGTGCTGCCATTTTTCGGCTTTTGATTGGTTTGATTCTTGCTTTCAGATTGAATATCAACTGTCTGTGTACCTGTCGACATCGTTCTGGTTGACTCATAAAGACGCAACGTCAGGCGAACCGAATTGGCCGCCTGGATGAGTTGTTGAGTGGGCATTGTAGACAATGCCCTAAACTCCACTCCAAGCGGCCAACCGGCTGGAGGAACCCTCCCTCTATATCTGAATCCTCGAGCCCCCAGTGGATTAATTATTGTCTTGAGGAACTGTGCTGCCATTTTTCGGCTTTTGATTGGTTTGATTCTTGCTTTCAGATTGAATATCAACTGTCTGTGTACCTGTCAACATCGTTCTGATTGACTCATAAAGATGCAACGTCAGGCGTACCGAATTGGCCGCCTGGATGAGTTGTTGAGTGGGCATTGTAGACAATGCCCTAAACTCCACTCCAAGCGGCCAACCGGCTGGAGGAACCCTCCCTCTATATCTGAATCCTCGAGCCCCCAGTGGATTAATTATTGTCTTGAGGAACTGTGCTGCCATTTTTCGGCTTTTGATTGGTTTGATTCTTGCTTTCAGATTGAATATCAACTGTCTGTGTACCTGTGGACATCGTTCTGGTTGACTCATAAAGACGCAACGTCAGGCGAACCGAATTGGCCGCCTGGATGAGTTGTTGAGTGGGCATTGTAGACAATGCTCTAAACTCCACTCCAAGCGGCCAACCGGCTGGAGGAACCCTCCCTCTATATCTGAATCCTCGAGCCCCCAGTGGATTAATTATTGTCTTGAGGAACTGTGCTGCCATTTTTCGGCTTTTGATTGGTTTGATTCTTGCTTTCAGATTGAATATCAACTGTCTGTGTACCTGTCGACATCGTTCTGGTTGACTCATAAAGACGCAACGTCAGGCGAACCGAATTGGCCGCCTGGATGAGTTGTTGAGTGGGCATTGTAGACAATGCCCTAAACTCCACTCCAAGCGGCCAACCGGCTGGAGGAACCCTCCCTCTATATCTGAATCCTCGAGCTCCCAGTGGATTAATTATTGTCTTGAGGAACTGTGCTGCCATTTTTCGGCTTTTGATTGGTTTGATTCTTGCTTTCAGATTGAATATCAACTGTCTGTGTACCTGTGGACATCGTTCTGGTTGACTCATAAAGACGCAACGTCAGGCGAACCGAATTGGCCGCCTGGATGAGTTGTTGAGTGGGCATTGTAGACAATGCCCTAAACTCCACTCCAAGTGGCCAACCGGCTGGAGGAACCCTCCCTCTATATCTGAATCCTCGAGCCCCCAGTGGATTAATTATTGTCTTGAGGAACTGTGCTGCCATTTTTCGGCTTTTGATTGGTTTGATTCTTGCTTTCAGATTGAATATCAACTGTCTGTGTACCTGTCGACATCGTTCTGGTTGACTCATAAAGACGCAACGTCAGGCGAACCGAATTGGCCGCCTGGATGAGTTGTTGAGTGGGCATTGTATACAATGCCCTAAACTCCACTCCAAGCGGCCAACCGGCTGGAGGAACCCTCCCTCTATATCTGAATCCTCGAGCCCCCAGTGGATTAATTATTGTCTTGAGGAACTGTGCTGCCATTTTTCGGCTTTTGATTGGTTTGATTCTTGCTTTCAGATTGAATATCAACTGTCTGTGTACCTGTCAACATCGTTCTGATTGACTCATAAAGATGCAACGTCAGGCGTACCGAATTGGCCGCCTGGATGAGTTGTTGAGTGGGCATTGTAGACAATGCCCTAAACTCCACTCCAAGCGGCCAACCGGCTGGAGGAACCCTCCCTCTATATCTGAATCCTCGAGCCCCCAGTGGATTAATTATTGTCTTGAGGAACTGTGCTGCCATTTTTCGGCTTTTGATTGGTTTGATTCTTGCTTTCAGATTGAATATCAACTGTCTGTGTACCTGTGGACATCGTTCTGGTTGACTCATAAAGACGCAACGTCAGGCGAACCGAATTGGCCGCCTGGATGAGTTGTTGAGTGGGCATTGTAGACAATGCTCTAAACTCCACTCCAAGCGGCCAACCGGCTGGAGGAACCCTCCCTCTATATCTGAATCCTCGAGCCCCCAGTGGATTAATTATTGTCTTGAGGAACTGTGCTGCCATTTTTCGGCTTTTGATTGGTTTGATTCTTGCTTTCAGATTGAATATCAACTGTCTGTGTACCTGTGGACATCGTTCTGGTTGACTCATAAAGACGCAACGTCAGGCGAACCGAATTGGCCGCCTGGATGAGTTGTTGAGTGGGCATTGTAGACAATGCCCTAAACTCCACTCCAAGCGGCCAACCGGCTGGAGGAACCCTCCCTCTATATCTGAATCCTCGAGCCCCCAGTGGATTAATTATTGTCTTGAGGAACTGTGCTGCCATTTTTCGGCTTTTGATTGGTTTGATTCTTGCTTTCAGATTGAATATCAACTGTCTGTGTACCTGTCGACATCGTTCTGGTTGACTCATAAAGACGCAACGTCAGGCGAACCGAATTGGCCGCCTGGATGAGTTGTTGAGTGGGCATTGTAGACAATGCCCTAAACTCCACTCCAAGCGGCCAACCGGCTGGAGGAACCCTCCCTCTATATCTGAATCCTCGAGCCCCCAGTGGATTAATTATTGTCTTGAGGAACTGTGCTGCCATTTTTCGGCTTTTGATTGGTTTGATTCTTGCTTTCAGATTGAATATCAACTGTCTGTGTACCTGTCAACATTGTTCTGATTGACTCATAAAGATGCAACGTCAGGCGTACCGAATTGGCCGCCTGGATGAGTTGTTGAGTGGGCATTGTAGACAATGCCCTAAACTCCACTCCAAGCGGCCAACCGGCTGGAGGAACCCTCCCTCTATATCTGAATCCTCGAGCCCCCAGTGGATTAATTATTGTCTTGAGGAACTGTGCTGCCATTTTTCGGCTTTTGATTGGTTTGATTCTTGCTTTCAGATTGAATATCAACTGTCTGTGTACCTGTCGACATCGTTCTGGTTGACTCATAAAGACGCAATGTCAGGTGAACCGAATTGGCCGCCTGGATGAGTTGTTGAGTGGGCATTGTAGACAATGCCCTAAACTCCACTCCAAGCGGCCAACCGGCTGGAGGAACACTCCCTCTATATCTGAATCCTCGAGCCCCCAGTGGATTAATTATTGTCTTGAGGAACTGTGCTGCCATTTTTCGGCTTTTGATTGGTTTGATTCTTGCTTTCAGATTGAATATCAACTGTCTGTGTACCTGTCGACATCGTTCTGGTTGACTCATAAAGACGCAACGTCAGGCGAACCGAATTGGCCGCCTGGATGAGTTGTTGAGTGGGCATTGTAGACAATGCCCTAAACTCCACTCCAAGCGGACAACCGGCTGGAGGAACCCTCCCTCTATATCTGAATCCTCGAGCCCCCAGTGGATAAATTAGTCTTGAGGAACTGTGCTGCCATTTTTCGGCTTTTGATTGGTTTGATTCTTGCTTTCAGATTGAATATCAACTGTCTGTGTACCTGTCAACATCGTTCTGGTTGACTCATAAAGACGCAATGTCAGGTGAACCGAATTGGCCGCCTGGATGAGTTGTTGAGTGGGCATTGTAGACAATGCCCTAAACTCCACTCCAAGCGGCCAACCGGCTGGAGGAACCCTCCCTCTATATCTGAATCCTCGAGCCCCCAGTGGATTAATTATTGTCTTGAGGAACTGTGCTGCCATTTTTCGGCTTTTGATTGGTTTGATTCTTGCTTTCAGATTGAATATCAAATGTCTGTGTACCTGTCGACATCGTTCTGGTTGACTCATAAAGACGCAACATCAGGCGAACCGAATTGGCAGCCTGGATGAGTTGTTGAGTGGGCATTGTAGACAATGCCCTAAACTCCACTCCAAGCGGCCAACCGGCTGGAGGAACCCTCCCTCTATATCTGAATCCTCGAGCCCCCAGTGGATTAATTATTGTCTTGAGGAACTGTGCTGCCATTTTTCGGCTTTTGATTGGTTTGATTCTTGCTTTCAGATTGAATATCAACTGTCTGTGTACCTGTCGACATCGTTCTGGTTGACTCATAAAGACGCAACGTCAGGCAAACCGAATTGGCCGCCTGGATGAGTTGTTGAGTGGGCATTGTAGACAATGCCCTAAACTCCACTCCAAGCGGTCAACCGGCTGGAGGAACCCTCCCTCTATATCTGAATCCTCAAGCCCCCAGTGGATTAATTATTGTCTTGAGGAACTGTGCTGCCATTTTTCGGTTTTTGATTGGTTTGATTCTTGCTTTCAGATTGAATATCAACTGTCTGTGTACCTGTCGACATCGTTCTGGTAGATTGGGGAGGGACCTCCTCTGTGGCTGTGGCTTCAAGTTGGGCAATGCGCGCTTCCAAAGTCCAAAACAAACAAAGGGTTTGGGGTGGAAAAAAGGGAAGGAGGGTTATAATTGAATTAACTAACTTTTTTGCCATAATTTCTGTTTTTCATTGCAATCGCAAATATTTTGATGACTTAAAGGCAAATGATATTAGAATATTTTTTTATGAGTTATATATCAAGTCACATCTCTATCAATAGGAACAACCAGAATCTTAAGAATTTGACAGATGCTCATTTAAATACGACATACACAAAATAGATACATTGGAACATGTTCTGCGAGTCTGGCATAGCACTGACTCATAAAGATACACGTTGTAACCCACCCATGCGGTTCATAATACCTGTGCATGTAGGACTTGCATTGTTTTATTCATACGGAAACTACATAGTGTACCTGGCTGCCACAGTGAGCTGCAGGGCTTGACAATGGTCAGTAACAAGTGCTCCATAAACTTCCGTCATCGAGGTATGTCATTTTTGTTTGGTCCATGGAAATCCATCCGTTTTGTTCAAAGGTGTTCATGGTTCTATTGCTAGGATATTTGATCATGATTTAGAAATAAAACCTGCGTTCAAGAAACGAAACTAAGTATGTCATGCTTGTCTTGAAAACACGTTTATGAATATATAATAGAGAAATGTTGCAAATACACTCGATACACCTTCATAAGAATGCAAGAAAAAGTTGCTTACCTGGTCTGTGCAAATTGTCGATCAGCTTCTGGGTGTTAATTAAGCAGTGCACGCAGGTATGCAGCAGTACATGTATGTAGTTAAAATCGCCTGTCTATTGTCCTCGCTGTTTGTCTCATGTAGAGGCCTTGGAGAGACTCGGGGTAATGAGGTAATTTGTGGCCTGCCCTGATCACGTGCACTGTGCAGTGCCATCAGGGATGAGTATTGATTTTATGCCAGGTAACACACTCACTGTGATGTCAACCTGGAACTCATTCACTGCAGCATTTAACAAAGCCGCATAGAACAGAAAAGCGCGATTTTGATTTATAAGTAGCATAAGGTCTCCTTTTCAAAGGAATTGTAGCGGTCAAATATAAAGATGCTTTAGATAAGCATGCATGTATCTTATCTAAACCACTGGTGGATATCATTAGTTATGCCCTGTTTGAAAGTGCGGTCTGGCCTGCTATCCACCCGAAGTCATCCATATCCTACGAGGTGGGCGTAACGAATTTATCACCTGCTCTTTTGTGGTAAAAAAAGAACAGATACTTCTTATAAAACTTTTAAATAACTTTGGAGGTCAGAACGAGGCTGGTGACCTCTAGGGGTCAAATTGGTGGCCAAGTGGTTATATTGAATTCTGCCGTTCGATATTGAATCTACGAAGTGCGAACGGCTCCAGGTCTAACACCCACTGACCAATCAGCAGAGCAGGTGATGACAATACTCATCTTGTCTCCTCTTAACAACGGAACAAGGCATTTCATAGTTAGTTTTGTATCTCCCTATGTTATGTCAATACATATACAAATGCAAAGATAGATTGTTAGATAAACTCAATTATACATACATGCATACCTGCACATATACAAATATCTGCCTATCTTATAAACAACCTAGCTACCTACATACACACATACAGCTAAGTATAGACACAATCAAAAGCCATTTTGGAATGCTGAGCTTGTTAACTACCTTGAACACGACTAAAGTACTTGCATATAAGATGTGGGTTACAGCAGGGAGGCCTGGGAACCTACAGCACCGACAATTAATTCCTGCACTATATGTGTGGGGCGCTCAGGGATAATACACGTCCGCACGCCCGATTGACATCCAGTTACCTGGGCATTGATACATGCATGATTTCACAACTGAAATTAGCTTTGATTCGCAAGCTACCTGGGTCATTAAAGTGCTTGGCTTATTTTTTGACATGTTATCCATGAGTGTTAGTACAAAAGGTACTGGCAGACGTGCGGTCGATTGGTGCAGGAATTAATTGTCTGTACTGTAATATCTGTCCCTTTCCTGACTACTAACCGACTAAAGGGACGTTCGCCCGCAGCTTAAAGATTCTAAGCATGAGAAAGCTGAAATATGTTAATCTTTGAAGGCTGTCGAGGTGAACAAAAGTTACTTCCAGCATCTCCTGAGAAACTGAAGGAAGAAATCATCTGCATCAACCTATGCAACCAGGAAACAGGATGGGTCCGTAGTACGTCAAATAGAGGATGTATTGAGTGTGTTTGCAAACCTTTCTGAGGCATTAGGGACTCAAAAAACCTGAACCGGAACATTTTTAGAGGGTACAAACGTTTGTATCTAGGTATAACGAGGAATATCAGATCAGTTTTTACTTATCCATGTACAAAGGAGAAAGTTGCTAGAGCGGTCTTGTCTCTTAATTATGGAAAAGCAGCAGAAAGCAATGTATGTATATTTATTGACTGTAATAAGAATTATAAAAGTATACAACATGTGTTATATAGTGAACAATAGGATTTTAAATATGAGACAGAAACAGAAAATAAAGTAGAATGGAGCAAAATGGAGGGGGATGTCCCATTCTATATATCTTATCTAACATGTAATATTATATAGCAAGGTAAGCTATAGGGTTTATAGAGAAGGAATGAGCTAGACTCGAAAAGGTGCCATTAGGCCTTTTGAAAGTATGGAGGCTTTCATACTTTGATTTGCAAAGGTTCACTAGGCTAAACACAAGGGAGCCTTCGTTGCTCACCAGTACACTTGTTTCTAAAACAAGAAAAAAAGCAAGAATTGAAGTCTGCCAAGCTTTGCCCTCTTTCTTTTTGAACTTGGAATTTGTAATTTCCGTTTGTTCTCCACTTTTCTGCTATACTGCAGCCACGTCATGACTAGCCAGTTGCAAGTGGCGAAGGAAACCAGAGTATCCAGCAAAAACCACCGACTAACTCCAAGTCACTGGCAACTTTCCCACACACCCCGACCCAGGCAGTGGTGAAAGACAGCTAGCAGTCAGTGGTGACGCCTTAGACCACTCAGACGTCAGGGCAGGCCCGAGAAAGCAATGAATTAAAAGCTAAGCATTACGTTTATGCTGGGGAACCTCTCATAGACATCCTCGTTTTACTGTTTAATGCTGTTCGTGCTCCTGAGTTTGTGCCTACGTGTTGTAGGGTGGAGGTAGAAGTGTCCCTCTATAAAAGAAACGACACATGCATCCTCAACCTCAATTATAACAAAGATATAACTCAATTGTCCATTTTTAATAACGTCAAGGAAACACTCATTTGGCGCCGTTTAGAGGATTTGTGGCGGGATGAACATATTGAGTCAAGTCTGCAAGGTGCATGCAGAAAGGACCACTCGTGCATCCAGTCAACTTTACTCATACACGATACTGTGTCCACGTCGTTGGAAGCACATGTATATATATATATATATATATATATATATATATATATATATATATATAAATATATATATATATATATATATATATATATATATATATATATATATATATATATATATATATATATATATATATATATACCACAATAACTCTTTCAGTGAAAGTCATTTCAACAGGTAATACTGGCTAATGGTGGGAAACCGTTACGTAAGATTATCACACTTGCACCTAAACGGTACGTAACACGTGTAATAAAGTCATGAAGCAATGTCGAGAAGTGTGAAGTGTGCAAGCGGAAATATCATACTTTGGCCTGTTTCTGAACAGTACATTTGTACTATGTATCTCTATGTATCTATCTAAATGAGTGCATACACACACCTTTAAATCCATGAAATAAATGGCATTTTTCTCATGTTTACTATTATTATTATCATTATTATTATCATTATAATTACTATCATTATCGTTATTATTATTACTATGATCATTATCATTATTATTATTATTATTATTATTATTATTATTATTATTATCATTATTATTATTATTATTATCATTATTATTTCTACTTCTTCGTCTTACATAAGTAAGTAAGTATTTAATGACTATATCCATGATAAAAAACATACAAACAGTATATAATCTTGATACAAAATAACAATAAAAATTTACAAATAAAAATTACAAAAACCAGCCTATAATACAAAAAATACGCACTAGACAGAAACAAAAATTCCTTCTTTAAAGTAGTGCAACTAAATGTCCAAATGTGAGTAAGATAAGTCAGGGGGCTTAGGAAAAGTCAGTACCCGTAATTCGCAGGAGTCATTTGGACTGGGGGTGAACTATCCTATGCCTGTCCTGCTTGCTAAGGCTATTTTTTTATACATTCTGGTTATGGCGTTACCAGAAATGCACCAAAGGCATAGCATTTCATCTTCATTATACGATGGAATTATCCGTCCTAGTAGGTAGTAGGGGATATTCCTTCTGTCCCTTTCAAAGAATTCTTCAGCATTTCACAAATATTTCTTTGTACATTTCGTTTCTGTCTTCTTGATAGAACGGACATTGTGTGAGTATATGTATTACACTTTCAATGCAATACATGTCACAGTTTATACATGTTCTGTTACTCATCGGCAGTCCTTTGAGTCTATAGTCATCCATTATTACAGGCGTCACATTATTTATCATCATCAACATCATCATCATCTTTATAACGGATATCACTATATAAAGAAGAATGGTGAGAAAATAAACTTCCATCCCATTTTGTTTATCTGCTTTGTGGAAAAGCATGATACCTAGAAACCTCGTATAAAGTGAAGGGGTTTCCATCTATAATCAATGAAACTCGTTCGCATACACTCAACGGGCACCTGTTAGTTATGTAGAAACTAAGAAACATGTTCAGGTAAATTGTTTTACTAATTACAGAGAAGGATCTGCCACGTTCCCTTAGCTAAAAGAGTCTTCACATGCGCAAGCATGGCATTTAAATAAAAACAACAACGCCTCAACTAAAATTACCTAGAATGACGTCCTACAACTTTAACATTTCGAATAAAAAGACTTATCTTATCTTATCTTATCTTATATATATATATATATATATATATATATATATATATATATATATATATATATATATATATATATATATATATATATATATATATATATATATATATATATATATATATATATACAAATATATATATATATATATATATATATATATATATATATATATATATGTACATATATATATATATATATATATATATATATATATATATATATATATATATATATATATATATATATATATATATATATATATATATATATATACATATATATAAATCCGTTATCTAAGGAGAAGCAAAGGAAATAGATGAATGGCCCA
Source organism: Maea johnstoni (assembly GCA_963942565.1). Taxonomy (NCBI): domain Eukaryota; kingdom Metazoa; phylum Annelida; class Polychaeta; order Spionida; family Magelonidae; genus Maea; species Maea johnstoni. Next base: position 45,565,784 of record OZ012690.1, on the reverse strand, counting down.
TATCTGCTTGCATATCACATACCCTTGGCACACGGCATACAACCTAACTTCAGCTCTATTAGTATTGTATGCTATTTACCTAAATAACGCCGTTTCTGTTCGATCCCAATCCTATATGTTTGTACAGTTCCTGAAGTATTCGGATCTAGCATGCACAAGACTCATACATAATCCATCGGCGCCTCCTACACAAATATCTGCATACCTGCTGCAACTCAGTAAATATTGCGAAACTTAATTAATGTGGGTCTTATTCACATAACCCGTTGAGGAATTATTTCTACTTTTTGGATAATACATAAGATATCAATACGGTATCTCATAAAGTACCCACAACGAATCAAAGAATGTAACAAGAAAAGAAAAGCTTCTCAACATTTGGATTTTAGATCCAGGTTTTGTTTATCAGGGTGTATTCTAGATTTGTCTTATGCTTTTGTATGTGACCCTGGTATTCGCAAATCTACAATTATTACCGGACTAACACCTTTATGATCAGACATTAAACTTCCAAATATGAAAGTTCCAATACTTGTTGATCTGTGAACCGTGGCACAGCAGGTAAAAACAAAACAGTGTCATTTATCCTTGGGATACATTGGTAATTCGGGCCGTGGGCTCGCCCTGTTAGCCCAGTGGTCTAGGGTGTTATAAATGACTGCTCTCTGTCCCTCACTATGAACCCAGCCTGTGTACTACATCTAGTATGTGTCTGTGACTTGGGGTTAGACGGTAGTATTCCCCCGGATTCCAGTGGTATTCACCACTTACAACTGGCTAGTCACAAATAACCTCATTATGGCAGAAACAGTGACGATAATCAAAGGTCCTAGATCCAAGCCAAACGTGAGCAGAGGGGTGGGGGCTGTTACAGCTGGTAAGAGGAAAGTGGGCACGACCTCAAGTCTTCGCCGGACGCTCATAACCGAGTCGGCCCAGTAGCGATCTGAGGGGCTGCATTATTATGCATCACTAGTATCATATATATATATATATATATATATATATATATATATATATATATATATATATATATATATATATATATATATATATATATATATATATATATATATATATATATATATATATATATATATATATATATATATATATGATACTAGTGATGCATAATAATGCAGCCCCTCAGAACGCTACTGGGCCGACTCGGTTATGAGCGTCCGGCGAAGACTCGAGGTCGTGCCCACTTTATATATATATATATATATATATATATATATATATATATATATATATATATATATATATATATATATATATATATATATATATATATATATATATATATATATATATATATATATATATATATATATATATATATATATATATATATATATATATATATATATATATATATATATATATAAATAAATAAATATCCCATTAGAAAGACTATGCATGTTTTTGCAGTTTTTTACCCAAAAATCGTTGTGATGAGTAATGTATCAGAACAACGTTCCCAAGCGTCAGGCGATATATGAATATCTACATCATGCGTCTGCGTTTGGAACACACGATCAGATACATCATACACATGTTGAACTTTATCACTGTCCAGAGAAAGATTTTGATTACTATGATGAACTGTCTGTGACCCATTTAAGTCTGATAAGTCATCCGTAGGTTCATCCGATCAAAGTCAGAACCTATTTACCTTAGCACTCTTAAGTAGGCTAGTATCACTAGCATAAATATATATATATATATATATATATATATATATATATATATATATATATATATATATATATATATATATATATATATATATATATATATATATATATATATATATTTATATATATATATATATATATATATATATATATATATATATATATATATATATATATATCCTAGTATATATATATATATATATATATATATATATATATATATATATATATATATATATATATATATATATATATATATATATATGTGTGTGTATATATATACATGTTTATATATTTATCTACTTAACAACTCAATAGCTTAGATATACTACGTGTGAAATGTGTGTGGCATGGGGAGGACTGTGTGCTTATCGTGTAAGGGAAGATTACCTTTCCTCGCCTGCTTAAGATGACACAGATGTACCTTATTATCTTGTCCCACTTGAGGTTTTCTTACAGCGCCAGCTTCCAACATGGCGTTTGGTACATATGTAGCTTTGCTTGCGGCTGGTGTCGCCATTGCATGCTATGTAAATCCAGATCTTTTAAAAAGGGGTGAAACCCCGTTAGATTCGGTCAAACCTGCACTTGTTTCTGAACCTGTGGAAATAGCAGCTCCTCAGGAACCGGTAGAAATCGAGCCCCCGGAGCCGGTAGAAATTGCACCTCCAGAACCGCTGGAAATCTCAGCCCCTGAACTTCAATGGTGGCAAACCAGTATTGTCTACCAGATCTATCCACGGTCCTTCCAGGATTCTAATGGGGATGGTGTCGGTGACCTCAAAGGTAAGTTGTTTTTTTACGCATTGAGAACCCTACGTGGTGCTTACACACATACATACATACATACATACATGTATGTATGTACGCACGTACGTTCATATGTACGTACGTACGTATGTATGTATGCATGCATGCATGTACGTATATATGTATGTTTATATGCATGTACGTATGTATGTATGCATGTATGTATGCTTGCATGTCTTTATGTATGTGTTTATGTATGTATGAATGTGGGCATGTATGCATGTTTACTGACCGACCAATTATCTCCCATATGTTAAAGAGCTGTTCCTCAGACAAATATATTGCAACTTAACCACAGATAGCATATCTGAGCAGTTTTCTGTGGCAACTCGGCCTGACCCATCCGCTATATTATTAAGATTGATGTTTTCGTGTTCATTAAGTGGGCACCTTGTGGTGGATCCATTCGCTTATACTAGTCATTTCCTATTCCCCTAGGTATTGAGTCGCGGCTAGACTATGTTAAGAGTATTGGAGCGGATGCGATATGGCTCAGCCCCATCTACACCTCACCCTTTGCTGACTTCGGTTACGACATCGCCGACTTCAACAACATCGATCCAATATTCGGAACGTTGTCGGACTTTGACGACCTCGTGGAGGCTGTCCATGATAGAGGTAAGCTTTGTGAAAGTCGGTGAGTATATACTTGTTCTGTTGGTGTTGATATGGTGTTGAGTATGCCAAGACGTCCAATTTGTTGCCTCTTGGACAAGTTGGTTTCCCCCCTAACTTTCAACTCATATTCAAGGTTAAATGAGCCTCGAATGGCAATGAAATTTGTAGAACATAGTTGCAGCAGAACTTTGAAATATTTGCTCATATTTAAGTTAAGGGCTCTACAATGACACAATTTCTAAGATCAAAGTAATTTGTAGGTATAAAACTCATATACAGTGACGCAGCTAAGACGAGAAGCGCCGAGGCAAGTGAGAAAGTTGCCATTGACTAGGGGTTAGGCGTTGGTCATTCCCGGTACTCCGGTTTCCTCCACCAATTACAACTGGCTAGTCACGATTAAGCTGCAATATGTAAGAAAAAGTGACGAAATATTGGAATTCCAAATGAGAGCTGCTACTTTCATTATACATTTGTTATATAAGAATTTTTTCATGGGGTAGATATGTCAGCTATGGAACATTTTATACCCTTAATAGATGTAAAACCTATCGTATAATACACGTTCCAGAGATGAAGCTCATCATGGATTACATTCCCAACCACTCGAGTGATCTCCATGAGTGGTTCAAGGAGAGCCGCAAGAGCAAGGATCCCTCCAACCCCTACAGGGACTTCTATATATGGCACCCAGGGAAGACAGTCACTGAAGGCAACCACACGAAAACTCTTCCACCAAATAACTGGGTAAGAGCTGTTCATCAAATATGAGATTAATCAGTAATGGAAAAGTTGGTTTGACCTCTAACAAAAAATCCTATTCATTCTATGTTTTTAGATAGAGGTCGTCTTTGGCGCACAAGCACAATGTCTAAGGATGAAGGATGAAAACTATATTATTGTTTTATGTATGTGCGGTGGGAAATGCAGATGGCTTGTACTTATATGCAATTGTTGATATGATGTTAACTTTCTTTAGTAAAATACCTTAACACCTCTATCTTACATATCCAATGCTTCCTATTGACTGATTGTTTGTTTTCGGTGTTGGTGAAACTACTGGAATCCGGTTGTATAAAAATACCGAATAAGTCTTCAAGTGCTAGTGTACAAGCAAAAATATTTAGTACTAGTATTCAATGAATACTACTTTCAGTTGTGCTTAGTGTTTTCCTTTTGAACTGGAAAACGTTTTAACTGATTTCCTAATGCTTTATCTTGACAGCTGAGCGTATTCTCCGGATCTGCGTGGGAGTGGGATGAAACACGAAAAGAATATTACTTCCATCAATTCGTCAAAGAGCAACCTGATCTAAATTTCAGAAATCCCAAAGTAGTGGAAGAAATGTTGGTAGGTAAATAGTTTTTATCTCATACGTGCAGTACATTGGTCTGTAGGTACGTGCATGTTGTGCGCTATATACGGAGCGGGACCTGCTACAAATAAATGCCTCCGTACACAAGACATGCGTGTACAAGCTCATCCAAGAGTTGGTCAAACATATATTTATATATCTTGATTACAGAAAAATAATTGGAAAATATTTCACCGAAAGTTGATATCCAGGTAGATTTTATCATCTTTCTTTAAGTATTACTCCTTTTGAAAAGTTCTGGTCAGAGATGTTAGTTGATGTATGCACTCCAAATGCAATTGGGATAAAATCTAGATTTTCACTCCGGCAATTTGCCGTTAGATTTGTGTTCAGTGTAATCACAGTGTCTTTATGGGAATAGGGACTTAAGATGTTGAGGTCTTGGCAAGGGAACATGCGGATTTGAGGATATTAACTGTATGTTGGAAAGTTTGTGATATAAAAAAGCACCTGGATATTCAATTGCCAATTTAGTCATTCAAATCTAACTAACGTACACGTATGGACAGTATAATACTGTGCGTAGAGAGCAACTACACACTGAACCTTTTGAGAAGCGAAGTGATAAGATTATTTTTAAATGATGATTAAACTGTCCATGCCATTTGAAAAACAAACACACAAGCAAGATGAAACATTCAAGCTATGACTACTTTATAATATATCATGTACCTCTATGTATACAATACTGTTGTTGTAATTATTTTGCTGCCGTTCTATGCTATAACTAATGGCTGTGGTTGCAGGATGTGCTACGTTTCTGGGTGGAGCGCGGTGTTGACGGTTTCCGGGTGGACGCCATTGCTCACATGTTCGAGTCAGAGGACGTCATGCAGGATGAACCGCGGAGTAACCTTCCTGGTGTACCTCCGGTAATCATATAGCACATTCGATAACTACTCTCGTAAACTTTTGGGCCTTGATGGGTAGACCAACATATCGCTTATGTTTAAAGGGCAAATGCACCATCAGAATGATTTAGTCACTAAAAAGACTTTCAGATACATCACAATTTGCTATATTCGACTTACGCATCTAATGTTTTTTGACTGTAAATGGTCTCAAACCCTTAAATGGTTCAGAAACATCCACCTATCATGTCTCAGATATTTGATCTGGTCAATAAATGATAAATATGTCGCATGGAAATTGTCTTAAACAAGCGACAGTGGCTTATATTCATATCATTCTGATTTCAGGGGCAGTTCGAATACAATGATCATATCTACACATTCAACTTCCCAGAAATCCATGACGTCACGCAAGGTTGGAGGACCATGTTTGACGAGTATGAGGAGGCTACAGGGAAACACATGTAAGACCCAGAACATAATCCCACAACATTGTCTGCTAACAAGTCTATAAATGAACTTTTATGTATTGTCAACACTATATATGCAATTTGGAATAAAGACAAATATTTCAAAATATAAGAAAAACAAAAATAATAAAAAGAGTTATTCACAAGAGAATAGCGTGAGCCTATACACATAGTAGTAATTCCTACTGATAGATTATTATTTCTGTTTCAATGATAACCGCAGCAAAATGTAGTGAGGCAAATATCGTTTGTGCTATCTATGCATTTATTTTAAAGTCAGACTTTTTGATTTTTAAAAAGAGTTTTAAAAAGTTGTTTTAAAGGAGCTTTCATGACATGTGTGCTTTGATCCTCAGCTACATGGTGATGGAGATGTACGGCAAAGTGGAGGAAGTATTGAAGTACTACCACAGTGGTTCGGATCATCCCTTTAATTTCGCCCTGATCGCCATGAACAGGACATGTGATGGGCACTGTCTGCGGCGCCTTGTGGGCAGCTTCCTGGACAACATGCCAGCGGACGAGTGGCCCAGCTGGGTTGTAAGTAGTAGTAGCATATTTACTGACCCTATCCTACAGGCATAAACGAATGCAATGACTTAATAAACATCAATATAATAAACACAGTTCAAACAAGAGAAGAACTCATCGCAAAACACTTAGATATGTTGTAATAAAGCAAAATACGATATAACATACCTTTATAATAGTCAAATTTCATATACTAGTCAATTAAAAAAAACACTTTTTAGAGAATCAAAGAAGAAAAAGATCATGAAGTAAAACGAAAATAAATTGAACAAGTGCCCAGTCCCTGTCATTTCCTGTCCCTTAACTGTTTAACACATTATTGTTTAATGGTTCCTCTAAACGTGATGTCTGTATCTACAGTGCATTTGATAATTACATTCGAATTGGGAAGAATTGTCCAAAATATTTGAAGAAAATGTATTGGTTGTATTCTACTTTATATTTATCCTTGAAATATTTTTCCAACTATGCTTTTGCTAAAAAGATTATATCCAAATAATTCTGAGGCTATTTTGGCAACTCTGAACATGAATGGGTTAATGTTAATAGTTAAGTCACTCGTCTTCAGTGCCCACTTCTGTAAAACACCCCCTCGACGCGAGGTTCCAGAACCCGCCGTTAGGCGGCTTCAAACACGTCGAATGCCTTTGTGGAACGCCTGGGATTGTTTCATTACTGAAAACTTGGTTCTTCCAGTTATGCATGATAGCGTCCACTCTGTTTTGGTCAAACAGCATGGATACATTAAATGGACTAATTGTACTAAGAATACACTTTTAGGAAATTAAATAACCTTTTTTAAATCAGTGAAATTAGCGATTTTACAGTTTTGATGACGTCACAAGTAATTATAATATTATAATACGCGACGGTGGCGACGCGTAGCGGCCGGGCGTTCATTTACACTACAGACCTGTAGTGTAAATGAACGCCGAACACGAACACGTTACAGTCAACCCCCCCCCCCCCCCCCCTACACCCATTCTACTGCCGACACATGGCATCCAACCCTAGTTCCGAAAAACTCTGGATTGATAGATAATATTTCGATTGTTACAAAAGCACTGAGTGTTTAATCTCACATCGTTTGACAGTTTGACACATCCCTTCAGTACAACTCCTTTTGCATGTGCGAGTTATGATTGTATCGTATTTCTAAAAATTGATCATCTATTTGACATTCTCTGGCATGGAAATTGGATAATCACAATCACATCAGTTTAGAAACGGTGTACCAGTGCCATCTTTTGTATTTACGCAGAGTTGATTTTTCATGAACCTTAGTTTTACAACTACTCAAAAGAGGTCGCCGTTACAGGATTAGACAATGTGTTTGTATGGTGTAACCTTCATGCTATAGGAAATGCTTCTCCGCAAGTTGACGCCATCATACTGAGCTTATCTTATAAGGTCAACCATAACCATTCACTCTACGACCCACCATATAAAATGTTCAGAAATGCAATGAAAACGCATGATTTGTAAAATTGTTCATACAGTACGGTTGAATTTCATTGATTTGTATCGAAACGATTACTTTTATACATCAAATACTGGTACATGTGACAGCTGTTGCAGGTCAGATAAAACATCAAAATATCAATAAAATAATTATTAACTATACAATTAAACAAGTAGTATGATCATTTTCTAATTTCCCCAAATACCAAAGGCTTTACATTTTCAAATATCGCCTTTCTCGTTTTTCAGATTGGTAACCATGACAACAAACGTATTTCCACACGGATGTCTCCAAAGTTCACGAACCTGATGAATATTCTGCTGCTGCTCCTGCCCGGCACACCCACAACCTATTATGGCGAGGAATTGGCTCTCAGAGATATCAAGGTTACCTATGACCAAACGATGGATCCCTGGGGGCGGAACTTTGGACCGGTAAAATATAGTTCTACCAGATAAGGCTAATTGAACCAATTTGCATCTGAGGTGCTTTGACTATGGATCCATTTATTCTCGTCCAAGCTGCCAAAATCAGTCTGAGAGATTTGATGAAATCAATCAGGCAAGAGTTGATAAAAAAAAGATTTGAAGGAAAAATGTTGATCAGAAGACTACCAACACGTTTCCTTAAAACACGTTGAAAAAATATTCTGAATTGCAAAGTTATCCTTAAAAGTATCAAGGATGCAGACAGCAATGTCTTGGGGAACTCTTCAGCATAAATGGAAGAACACAAAATAATATAATTATAGCTGAAAAACATTTGATGAGGAATTGCTTAATCTAATAGATACATTCAGTCAAATCTTCCTCAGGAGATTACTTGTTATCGGGACCACCTGCCTTAAATTGCCACCCCTGTTACAACTAAACATGTTATACATTACATTAAATGTAATAGGAACCTCAAATGTAATAAACAATTACACCAAATGTTATAACTGACCAAATTGACAGTCTACCACAAATGTAAATAAGTACATCAAATGTTATATTACATTTGGTGTAAGTTCTTTTCATTACATTTATGGTTGATATTGCATCTGGTATCTCATACGTGGTTGGTCATTACAGTTGATGTAAATCTTTTATTACATTTGGGCTTCGCATTACACCTGATTTAATCATTCATTGCATATATGGTTGCTATTACATTTGGTGTAATTTATTACATTTGGTGTGGTAATACACGTCTAAATTGTTCGTGTATGACTGTATTGATACACATTTACACTTCAGGAACGGTATATGGAATTCACGCGAGATCCCGCGAGATCACCAATGCAATGGAATGCAAGTAAAAATGCTGGTTTCTCAACTTCAAAGCCGTGGCTTCCTGTTCACCCAAATTACAAGAGAAATAATGTCGAGGTAAGTAATTTCACCTACTGAAATGTCTTTTTATCATTTAGCTCTTTGAACTTTTAATATTTCAAATTACCATTGACCCAATGGCAAGTGTGCTGTTCGAAACATCCCGTAGACAGTTATTGGACTGGCAGATTAGGCAGATACATATGTACAGTATATATATATATATATATATATATATATATATATATATATATATATATATATATATATATATATATATATATAACAACACGATTCTCAACCGAAAACAATCACAATTTCGCTAGATGTATATTCCAGAAGTACCTCTTTGCAATGGCCCTCCTTTTCTCGAAAGAAGATGAATATCAGTGTCTGAGTCAGTCACTTAAATATGATCGTTTCTATTGCATATCCAATATCCAAACCCTCAATGGTGTTCTGTACTTTTGCATATTGCTTGTTTAATTCTAATGTGAGTAATCAAATGGAAACAATTGTGAAAATCATATTCGTCGCAAGGGTATAAAAAACTATTTATCAAGTTCTGTCCAGTCCAATTGGGCAAATTGTGTCGAATTGTTAATGCCAAGAAAAACAAATAAACAGACTTTCAATCAATTAATATATTTCGATATTGTTTGCGATAATTGTGCTAAGTAACCAAACGTTATAACATCTTACTGGTACAGGTTTTCTCATTGTTTATTTATAGAGCATTATATAAATCTTACGTGGAGTAATCTAAATGTGATTGTTTTTGCTCTAATTCTCTAGGAACAGGTGAAAGATGCAACAGGAAAGCAGCCTTTGAGCATTTACAAACTCCTCTCTGTGCTGAGGAGAGAACCAGCATTTCAGTATGGAGATTTCCGATACGCTCGAGTCACGGATACAATATTCTCGTTTGTGCGAGAAACTGCGGGATTTCCATCTTATCTAGTAGTGCTTAATGTGGGGACTAAACCCACGAGCGATGACTTTACTTCTGGGTATAGCAATAAGCTACCATCAGGTGGTACTATAGTTTGCAACTCAGGAAATTTCATGGATGCCCTCTATGATGTTGGAACAGAAATTGACCTTAAAGACGTAAAGCTTTCGCCCGGCCAGGCCGTTGTAATAGAATTCTAAAAGAATGTTCATATTTTTGAGATCATTCAAAAACGAATTGATTTTTATTCAAATTGTCAAATAATCGCATAATGTCATTTACATATTGTATATATGAATCATTCACAATAAACGTGTTTGTTGTTATCACACAAACATCCTTACTATGACTAACCCCCGATTCCATTCTTATGCTGTGGTCGATTAGAGGCTCAAACTACCTCAACCCCATGCCTGTATAGTTAATGGTGTGTGTGTCGTTCCATGGTTTCTAAAACAACAAACAGTACGAATTCGACCATTACAAATGAATACATTCACTACCAGCTTATGTGCATGTTTTATTTTCAAGCAGTGGGTAGGGTTCGCTGTTAACATATTGTCCCATACTATGACATCATGTGATCAGTCTCCATTATACCAATTCGCACAACACTTCAGGTTGGGCATTGTTTTAGGGGGTGGGGGCATGGGGGCGGTTATATGACTAGATCAGAGCAGAGCGGTGTAACCTGTCATGAATCGCCACTGAGGGGCTCATTTCACTTGGCTCTGCCCCGCCCAACCATGAGGGGTTAGACAACAAACACCCCTCAGCTAGGATCTAATGCTAATACCAATCATGCCCACTTACACCTTTTGAAAATACCTCCTTTACTCATTTAATCTAACAACGCTAGGTTATCTTTCTTTTTTAATTTGCCTGTTACAGCGTGTCCGGATTATAACATCAGCCTTTCAATATGCACTGACTACAAATCACGACCCAGTACTCATCAAATAAAAGCAGAGTAAACAAAAAACTGAGCCGAAGAAATTAACCCCACAAGCTACCTGAAATATCAACATCTTTTGCAGTATGAAAATTAATACATAATGGCAAGAGAGCCCTGAGAACAAGATTACGCTCAACAATACCAATAGGCTTGAATTTATGTGGCTAGTCAGTCAAATGTTGGCTTCCAATATATATCCACCAGAGGTAGAGGAACTCTTAGCCCCAGTCCTGATATTTTCTTTTGTACACAGTGACTGCACCACTGTAGCTCGGCCTTCTCAAACCTGCTACTGTAGATCCTGTTAATTTACCAACGTTTTTAATTTGCCGATATTTGCCGATCACACTTGATCACACTGAAAACTACAGATCGGCAACTTTACAACATTAACAGCCGAATTATATACCTGCCCTGTTCTTTAAGATTGATGAAGGTACACTAGGACAAATACTTGGGATGCATTTGTTTTATTCTGGTAAAGGGTACAAGGGTAAATTGTAATTGATACTTACCAGTGACTGTTTGTCAAAAGCTGAGATAAGAGCCGACACCAACCAGTGCCACCGTGACTCTCCCGGCTGGTCATTACTAATTTCAATCTCACCCAAGCCCCTTTTACCACTTAATCATAATAGTAAGGCCCTAACGTACTCAGAATCCAAGAGGAAGTGGCACTCTGTCCTCCTGGGGGTACTGTTAATGTGAGAACAGCTCACTTCTGTTTTTAATTTGCCGATCACATATGACCATGATCAGTAATTTAAAATTCAGCAAATTCCGAAAAAGGCTAAATCGGCATAATTCGGACACAGCAAATTAACCAGATCTACAGTATATGGAGGTTCTATCACTCGTTGATTGAAAGAGAAGGTATCTTGCACAGTTGAGTGATTTTTGACAAAATCACTAACGAGCTCATCCACGAGTGATGTAAGCTGTTTTTCTCACGATAAAAAGGAGAAATATACACGTTTTTCTGTGAAGTTAGATACTTGAATTTAGTCAGCAAAAGGCCGTCTATGCACTAATTTAACAATGGTAATACGCGTGTGTTATGATGTGCACTGTTGGTTTTTCTTAGAAACTAGCGCTAGATTGCGTAAATGACGTTTGTTTAAGTGTTCGCGCACAACTGTTATGTCTACTGTTGGAGCAGCAGAAAATTCCCTATGTTTACCAGGTGCGAATTTAGTGCCTCCAAAAGCACCTTATAAAACATGTTCATCGCTTCTTTTTGGTATGAACTTTTAGGAATACGTCTGAATTCTACGGTTCATACGTGGGCAATCATTTTCATGGATGTTCATTCTAAGTTTTGCAGGTTTTAGCATGACCTACACACTGAACGGCAAAAAAGTGTGCTAAGATAACAATATCTTTATAGGTTATCTACACATAGTATAGGCCTCAGAGCGGTAGAAAAGGTTTTCTTTTTTTCTGATCAGCATTTGTCCTCTAAGGACCCCGTTCATATGTATGGGCTAACAACCTTGCCTCCTTCCCATTCAACTATATTGTGGCTATAAGTTATAGAAATATTGAATGTACAACCGTGAGTTCTCTTTACATTCTCCATTACCTTCTCTCGACATTCTGAATTCAGTTCATTACCTATCCATACACCCCTGTCCTATGATGATCAGGGGCGGATACAGGCCTGAATTTGACTGGTGCCATAACTGAAAATGGCCACCAGGCACCGTAGGTGCTCCGGACTAGTGGTCGGGTGTCTGGGGGCCGCTCAAGACCCCATAAGCCCAAGGATTTTCGACGCTCTGAGATGTATTCTCAGCCACTCGTGGCACTTAAAATTATAAATTTTATTGACTTACTTTTCAAAGATTTTCATTTTGTTTCTAGTATTTCTTAGCCATATACTGAACCACTCATTACTCACTACTGATCTTTGGAATGAATTTCATAATATAAGGCTAATTTATGGGTAAAATAATTCTTTATTTCTGAAACTGTAGTGATTGCTTACATTACAATACACATGCATTATCCCCACAGGGCGGGGATAGTGAATACCTCCAAAATCCTCCTTAAAACTTTCCCAATACTTGATTTTGATTAGCCCATCGGCCATCTAACAGTAAGCAAACAAATAAAATTAGATCTTGTCATTGTCTTAATCAAAACAATAAAAGTTTAATTTAAAAAAAAATCAATTTTTTAATGCCCACATGGCTAGAAAATATGGTTCACAAAATGTGCCCCAGGGGTGGGGATAAATGACAAAAAATGTGCCCCATGGGTTGGGACTATGCTAAATAGGGTAGAAGGTCAGAACACTATTCTCCCCCCCCCCCCCTCCCGTCCAGGGGATTCAATTAACTGATGCATTTACCTAGTTAATCCTGAATACACTCCATCCAAAACTGGCAAAAGAGCAATTGGATACCAATATATGTTGACCAGTATAGTCTACCATTAATGTTCAAATAAACCGAATAGAAGTCTATAAACCGAATACCTTTACAATGCCACCTCCTAAAAATTTTCATTATTTCCTAAAAATCTGATCCTTGAAATGTTTATACTTGTATACCAAGTTCCCAAAGTCACCTTCTACTTTAAAGTGAAGAGATGGCTTCAGTTGTCCGGCTGCGGCATGATTCGCAACGCTCCAACCATGGTTGCATGGTGCTTACCAGCGCTCCTAGCGGCGAGTATAATCACGTGTTTGCCAGGGATTGATAATCATCTCCACAGGGAATTACTATCATCCCCGGCCGGCCGATATCGGCCGCCTTTATCAATTCCCCATGGAGACTAATTATGTCTGGCGAGAACAACATACAGTTGACTGCCTCCTCTTCCTTAATCAACCCGTCCCAAGGGGGGTTTTAAGGAAATCTATCCGGGGCATGATGCCCTCGAACTGTCTGTTTAAAAAGTGGTGGTGTGAACAGGAAGGTACCAGCTAGCGAATTTGACCGGTGCCAAACATCCACTTTTTGAATTGAGCGGTGACTTGTCACCGGAATCACCTGTGTGGATCCGCCGGTGATGATTACTACCAAGTATGAAACCGCTGGATCTAGTACACCTACAAGGATCCAGGGGGAGCCCCAGCGGGGAATCCCCTGCGTGCAAACAAACTATCCATACGCCTCTGTCCTATGATGATTACTACCAAGTATGAAACCGCTGGATCTAGTACACCTACAAGGATCCAGGGGGAGCCCCAGCGGGGAATCCCCTGCGTGCAAACAAACTATCCATACGCCTCTGTCCTATGATGATTACTACCAAGTATGAAACCGCTGGATCTAGTACACCTACAAGGATCCAGGGGGAGCCCCAGCGGGGAATCCCCTGCGTGCAAACAAACTATCCATACGCCCCTGTCCTATGATGATTACTACCCAGAGTTTTTCGAAACTAGGGTTGGATGCCATGTGTCGGCAGTAGAATGGGTGTAGTAAGGGGGGGGGGGGGGGAGGTTGACTGTAACGTGTTCGTGTTCGGCGTTCATTTACACTACAGGCCTGTAGTGTAAATGAACGCCGCTACGCGTCGCCACCGTCGCGTATTATAATTAGCTTCCAATTACTTGTGACGTCATCAAAACTGTAAAATCGCTAATTTCACTGATTTAAAAAAGGTTATTTAATTTCCTAAAAGTGTATTCTTAGTACAATTGGTCCATTGAATGTATCCATGCTGTTTGACCAAAACAGAGTGGACGCTATCATACATAACTGGAAGAACCAAGTTTTCTCTAATGAAAGAATCCATGGCGTTCCACTAAGACATTCGACGTGTTTGAAGCCGCCTATCGGCGGGTTCCGGAACCTCGCGTCAAGCATGAAACCGCTGGATCTAGTACACCTACAAGGATCCAGGGGGAGCCCCACTCGGCAATCCCCTACGTGCAAACAAGACCTAAGCAACAGCCGTTAGCACTGGTCAACGCACATGATTAATGTAATATAACTGTCAGGAAGGTTATGGGTTGAATATAATCAATATTGGTATGTTTCGAACAATGCTCCATATGTTGCTGTATTTTATTGCGGAGCTGCTGTATTGGGTGGAGTGTAATGGCCATGTGCCATTCGTTTTTTATTGCCTAGAGCTTGAAGTCAACATCACCCTATGTGTGAAATGGGACAACTCCCTCTGCCATAGTTTGCAGCAATACCCGCTGCTGGCCCTAACAGCCAGTAGTTCATGCGAGACAGGCCACGTGGACAGGCACCATGAGGGGTATGGGAGGGAAAGGAAAGTGTCTACTTTTGTTAGTCGTCATTTTGCTCGCACCTCTTATTCTAAAACAGCTCACTTCCTCATCCAACCGCGTGAGCAAGATTGACGTGTGGAGACATTTTCCAGTGAGTAGCGTGTTGCTATTAAGAGGGATGAACGCATATATCATGCGAGTGACACTGTTGCTCTATCTATATAATGTTATTATTCCATATACGCATAATCGCAAACAGAATTCACAGAAGTATATTAATTATTTCAATGACATTTCCAAAGTTATTACAGATTGCCACATTTGTTTATGTTTCGTAGCGTACCTTACCCTGTACAGATCATTAGGCACAAACGACCATTCACTTAATACCTTTTCCACCCTGTCTTTAAAGTAACTAGATCCATGAAAATTGTAAGATTTATGTAGCCTTTTATGATAGCTATAAGTTTCTGACATATGACTCTTTCTTTTTAAAAATATTTGGTGATTCACTTGTCAGGTGTCTCGGAAATTACATATATGCCGAAAAACGTATTCTTATTGGCACCATGACAACAGAATATGACAATTACATCTATAGAAACATCCTCATGTTGAAAGCTATCAGTTTCAAAACAAATATTGAGGAAAGAATCGTATATGAGTTGGACAGTCCTTTTTTTGACTGACTAAGAGTCGCTATCGTTTTAGTATGTATGACACGGTCATGAAAATGCTATTCAATCAAATGCGAATGCCCCCCATATATATGATGTATAGCAATGAAATGTATAAGTGGGATTTACATATGAGTCGTGATTACTCATGCTGGTATTGGCTCACTAAACAAACAACAGATTTCGGCCATTAATGATGATTTCCAGATCACTTCCTTACCTTTCATACTTACTTGCCTACTCATACAGACACTGGCATGTTTAGTACAAAATACTTCTTCTCTTCCTTTTTATTCTTCATATCTTTTTTTATTGCTCTCTTCCTTTTTCCATTTCCATTTTAAAACTCAAGATCCCATTAAGCAGATCTTTTATGTATGTGGATTTACGGGACTAGTCTTGCATTTCTGTTGTTTTTGACTTTTTTTATTATTATATGCTACTCATATTATTACTTACGTTTATCTAATCCAAAAATGTTTATGTTAAGTTCATTATGTGTAAATTTTGTAGAGCTGAATGTATTGCCTCAATAGATTTACTTAATAGTACATACATATGGCACATGTATTACTCTTTTTGAAAATTGGACTTTAATCCAAATCTATGTACTCTAATATTGAAAAGACTTTTTATGATTTTCAACTACATATCTGAAAGAATTCGTGATAGAATTTGAGCGCAGCAAAATTTAGAAAAAAGAGAAACCCCTTTCCTCCATAAGAAATCTTTCCACAGTTTTATACATGTGGATAGGATCTACGTTTGAAAACACTATTCACGTTCGTTTTCAGTTTAACAACCTAATTATCTTACATCCTACTGAAGGGGCGCTTTTGTGAAATTTTTGAAATTATTTCTCTCCTCAGCAAACCTTTTGGTAAAGTACACTTTGCCAATATTGAATAATTCTTTGTTAAAAGTCAGATGAAAGCAGGTTAGAGGAGAGCATGAGACCAGAAAACATAAGCACCCTCAAGTTGTTTAATTATTCATAATACATGTTGTATCTTATTAAGATATTTTCTTTCACAAACGTTTCACCCTTTTCAGCTGATATATGAAAGACATGTCAATCCAACAACACCAATTCGGCCATGGAGCAATCTAGGAGATTTCGAAATACATGTGCAAAACACGAAGTTCCTTGATAATCTTTGTGGTCCATACGTGAACTTACCAACTGTGGAAAAACAGCTTTATTCCAACCAGAAATCACCTTTCAACAACATTCTGTTGGTTCGTATGTTCAACAATCCACATTACAATGTCATTCCCTTATTGGAAATAATATATCGACGAAGATTTCCTAATATTGTGTATTGCGGTTCAAACCACAAAGACATCGAACACATTCGGCAAAAATGGAGAATCAAATTTATAGTCATCACGCTTGACAAACCGGAAGTTGTACCTGGGGAATTCATGAACTTGCGCTGTATGCAACTTGCCATGGAACTCATGCCTGACGCGGAAGGATATCTCATGGTGCACGATGACGTTGTGTTGAATTACTGGCACCTGGAGGCGTGGAACCGAACTAAAATTTGGCTCACAAATGATGGAGCTATAGCTGACTTAGATACTGGGCGTATGTGTAATTCAGAGGGTACGTGTCAACCAGGGATAGTTGGGTGGATATACATTGATCGCTTCAAAAAACCCACTTTAAAAGCATTGAAATCATTATCATCCATACAAGCGAGTCAGGTAGAAAGAAAGTGTATCCACAATGTAATGAAAGAGGCAGGAGGTATCAATAGAATATTCTATTCACAGGCTGACATATATTACGTTCCAGGGAGATTAAGGAAGGCCTTCGCTACCATTGGAAGGAGCTTTTCCAAAGTTTTTTTTGAAATTGCTTTGCCTACAATTTTGCGATGCATGGGTCCTGTAAAGGAAAGACAAATTCTACCATTTGGACATGATATACCAGGAAAAAGAGATGAAAATTATAAACAATATCATAACTTTCTCAGCAAACCATATTTTCACCGTTATAAATTAGGAAAGATGTTTGGAAATCCTAACCGAACAAAATATTTTTGTGAAAATTTCTTGACCGAAGTTGCTTTGCATTAGTATTCATAGTATGATAGTTTAAACCCAATAACCAGCGTTTGAATAGAGCATCCAAATATCAAATACCATGATATTTAAAGCTTGCACTGGTTACTGGCTTTCAATGTATGATGTCTAAATGCTGCTCTCAGGTTCGCAAGGCGATGTTATAAACAAAAAATACCGCTGTTAGAAATTAAAAAAATCAGTATTCAGTTTGTGCTGTCAAGTAACATATGAGATGTGTTTCATGATAGTATTGTTCTTCTTGACGTATACGTTTATACTACTTTGGTTCACGAATTTCCAAACAGACATTGTTCTGTGAGGTAAATGCCAAGGATACTTCTAAACATGATATTTGCTGTGACAGTTATCTATAGCAGAGCTGATGTTTGACCTAAATTGTTCTGAGAGCACCAACTATACCAGGGATACTGTTAGAGCTAAAATATTCTGTAAGAGTCATTATTAGCAAAGCTGATGTTAGACCTAAAATGTTCTGTAAGAGTCATTATTAGCAAAGCTGATGTTAGACCTAAAATGTTCTGTAAGAGTCATTATTAGCAAAGCTGATTCTAGACCTAAAATATTCTGTAAGAGTTATTATTAGCAAAGCTGATGTTAGACCTAAAATGTTCTGTAAGAGTCATTATTAGCAAAGCTGATGTCAGACCTAAAATGTTCTGTAAGAGCTATCATTAGCAAAGCTGATGTTAGACCTAGATTGTTCTGAGAGCAATAACTTTACCAGGGATACTGTTAGACATACATTTTTCTGTAACAGTTACTATTAGCAAAGCTGATGTTAGACCTAAAATGTTCTGTAAGAGTTATTATTAGCAAAGCATATGTTAGACCTAAAATGTTCTGTAAGAGTTAAAGTTATCATTAGCAAAGCTGATGTTGAGCAACCAAATATCAAATGCTGTAATAATGAAAGCTTGCGCTGGTAACTTGCTTTCAATGTATGTATGTATGTTTTTCATTGACTTTAGCATCCCACTATGAAAGTACATAGCATGATATAAGTGATTTACAAATTAAATAATATAAGAACAGTTATACAGAAAAAAGCCTGCGCTGATAACTAGTTTTCAATGTTTTCAACACCAACTACACAAAAGTTTTTTGCACCTGAAATGTACTGTATGGGTTATTTATAGCAAAACTGATGTCAGGCCTAAAATGTTCTTAGAGCACCAACTATACCAAGGACATTGTTAGACCTGAGATACACTATAAGAGTTATTTATAACACAGCTGATGCTAGACCTAAAATGTTATGAGAGCCCCGACTACACCAAGGATAGGGTTAGACCTGAAATATATTTTAAGAGTTATTCAGAGCACAGCTGCTGTTAGACATAAAATGTTCTGAGAGCATTTTACTATACCAGGTACGCTGTAAGAGTTATTTACAGCAAACCTGCTGTTAGACCGAAGTGTTGTGAGAGCCCCAAACTATTTCACAGATACGTAGGTATCTATAAAGTTCTGAGCGCAACAACTGATGTCAAAAGTAATAGATGGAGATATTCATCTGTATACATCATTTCTATCAATTGTTCTTTGGAACTGGCATATTCAGTACACACCATCTGCGTCATTTATAAGTTGAAGCGAAAAGCACTCGACAAACGTTACATTTGTTAATGCTAACTTTAGCCTTAAAGTGCTCAGTAAGCACCATATATTCCAGGGATATTTTCATACAAGAACTGTTCTAACCGCACCATGATCTCCAGTTAAATAGAATTAAAATGGCAGTTAATAAATGACAAGAATATTTGGATGTGGACGTAGCAGAACAACGCTTTAAGATCATCACTTACGTAACGTTTGGAATTATATTTGTAATGTACATTTCATAATGAATTTCATGGGCAATACAGATACAATAGAATACAATACAATAATTGAATGGCAGTTAATAGATGACAGGAATATTTGGATGTGGACGTAGGTGAACAACGCTTTAATTTCACGAATCATACATCTGTTTTCTGCGTTTGAGATTATATATGTAATACAACTGTACTCAGTAAATTGTGTTACATAATAACAATATTGTACAGTGTACACTAACTACCTAGTCCTTGAAAGCTTCCTCTCCGTGTTGACCAATAACTGTATTGATGGCACCATCAGGGGTGTCCAATCTTTCGAATTCTGGATCACAGATAATTGGTCCTGGATCACAGCATTTTTGGTAGGTGCTGTGTGAGAAATCGGTTTGAATACTGTCACCAGGTGGCACTACCATATCAACCTTGTAGCAATAGTGATGACCTATGTCAATCAATAGGTGGTATCAGTAGATGGAGCTATCATATTTACTCAGTACAATCAGTATTTAAAAGCACATATGAAAAATTTAACATAATAATTTGGTCAAGTTTCCCGAAAATTTCCTGAATTAAACTGATTAAAGGATGCCTTGTCGCAACGTTTTGAGGCATCTGTCGCACTTTGGTGCGACAATACGACAGTTGGACACCCCTGACCATTAGCCTGCCTCCCAGGCCCTATTTAAATGTCTTCCATTGTGGATAGATGGCACTGCAGTATACTAGGAGCTCACAGCCCTCGTGTGGCAATTGTGTGAACTAAATGGCCAACAGTGGGCCACAAGTCCCTATGAAGTACAGGTGCAGGCATTTATATATAATAAACTAAAACAGAGTAGGGCTTTGTAGCTAGGCTACCCTGACCATATGCTTATCCTGTCTCTGGTGTCATACTCCTCTAACCACCTGGTGAGATAAATGTAAACTAATCTGACCAAAATGACCTTCTTGACCTCTGGGTTCATAGGAGGAGTATTCGTGACGATGTACACAATAAACATGAAAGCACAAGTTCTAGGCTTGACAGAACATGCCAAGTCAAAGCAATGGTATCATTTTATTCCAGTCCACACTGCACAGAGATGTATACAATCAAAGTAAGCATACACCATCCTTGAAGTACAGTGCACCTACCACTCAAGCGCCAAATTCATATATCAAATACTTCAGAAAAGGGTGGCACCATACATATCGACTCAAACATCCTCTCCACTTGAACTCGCGAGTTTCATACATAAATGTATCTTAATTATTTCCTGCCATCTTATCTTACAGATATACAGCAAGATTGCAGAACATAAAGCACAAATAGAGTTTTTAACACATAAAACAATTGTTAGCGGCGTTGCGATCAGCAGTGGCAGCCATTTTGAAATCCCTCTATTGATATGTTAGGCACAGTGGCTGCCATGGCACTACCGGAAGTAGTTCAAATATTGGGGTCCTAACAATGAAAGTTGTGCGAAATATTGTTAGGATCCCGATACAGAATTCATAAGTCTCCTAACATCGACACTTGTTAAAAGCAATGTGACATTCAGCCCAGTACAAAAAAGATATTGACCAAGTATCCGCTAGAATGCGAGATGAGCTGATGATATATATATATATATATCTAAATATATATATATATATATATATATATATATATATATATATATATATATATATATATATATATATATATATATATATATATATATATATATATATATATATATATATATATATATATATATATATATATATATACATGCATTTTTATTGGCTTAAGTTCTCAATTTCTGATGTACGGGCAAACTCGCATAACTCGGACATAAACGGGTTAATGAGGATCGAATATGAAGTGAATTAGGTAAACACCTTTCTGTTCGAGGTATATGTAAGTGAAAATCGGAGTTAGACTTCATACGCGAGCTTGTGAATATTGAGAATGACACCGTGCCACTTTCTCACTCGTCTATTGGTATCTCGAGTACTCTGTCTATGACGTGCACGACCCCGTTTAGGGCGTCCAGGTCGGCCTCCAGGATCTTGGCTCCCTGGACCAGGATCCGCTCCCTGTGATCCAGGAAGACGTGCAGCCACTCCCCCAGGCGGCTCTTGAAGCGGTACTCCAGCTTGGGCTGGATGCCGGAGCTGTAGATGGTCTTGGGGAGCAGGTGGAGCAGCAGCACCTGAAGGCAAGCAAGGCAACAACAGGTAAAGTACATTGCGAGTAATAATCTTAGCATAGGCTCCTTATAGATGGCTGCAAAACAACAACTTAAATTGAAAATCGACGATTTGACAACATTGGCACAAAGGGTCCTTCTTGGTTGGCTCTCTCTCTCTCTCTCTCTCTCTCTCTCTTGCGACATATATACATATGAATGTATATCTCTATCTATCCATCCATCCATATGTATATATATATATATATATATATATATATATATATATATATATATATATATATATATATATATATATATATATATATATATATATATATATATATATATATATATATATATATATATATATATATATACCAGTATACAACAGCAGCATGAACAACTTATGAATAAAATGAAATAAGGGAAAGATCGATGTATTTTTTGCTTGATCATAGTATGGAGTATGACCAAGCATTATTAACTAGTGGTTTACAGTGTTGACCGACCTTCCTGAGCTCTGTAGGATTTAGCATGAGCTGCTCGACGAAGGATCTGTCCAGGGCGTCAAAGGCCTCGTCAGTGGGCAGGAAGAGCGTGTAGTTCCCGTCCAGCGCCAGAAAGATCTCCTGCAAATCTGCTGCCTGGATCAGCGCCAAAAACTTACTGAAACAAACAAAGCCACCCATCATCACCATCATCAAATAATATTAATAATAATAATAATAATAATAATAATAATAATAATAATAATAATAATAATAATAATAATAATGATAATGATAATAATAATAATAATAATAATAATAATAATAATAATAATAATAATAATAATGATGGTAATAATACTATTAATGATAAATATAATGATTCTTCTACCACTTCTACTACTACTATTAGTAGTTTTTGAATCAGTAAATTATAGATTTAAAATAGTAGACAATCAGTAAAATGCGTTTGATAAACGTGTTCAAAATATAGAAACAAAAAACGGAAACAATAACTGAACGAGCAAAAAATGAGACTTTCCTCTTGTTCATAACCTTGGATTAACGAAACAAGCTATAAAACATAAGATTGGCTGTAAAAAAGTTAATCCCAGAGTTCCTTCCTCGACAACTTACACCGCCGATGAATCACATTTTCGTGCTGCGAGGATGTCAGATTTGAAATACAAAGCTAAAAACAAACATGCAGAATTGAAAAACAAACCTACCTGAATCGAGAGTCGGTCCTGATGAAATCCATCATGGTATCTTCTGGCGGGAAAAGCACTTTGTCGATGACATGGATGACGCCATTTCCGGCCTCGTGGTCTCTGCTCACGATCCTAGCAGAGTTCACCGTCATCGACTGAAATGTGGAAAGGGGACACTTAGCCAGTTCGTGATGATGTTCTATGTGCAGTATTGACGTATGGAATGGGGGACAGGATTGATGTATCATCAATCGACTTCCTGCTAGTCGAGGTTTGAGGTGGACGCAGTTATTTCATAACGTTTTCTATAATAATGGCTTGAATTAATAAAGAAAATCGTGGAAATGGTAATGGTATTAATCAGATGATTGGAGTTGACTTCAAATAATTCAACAAATACGTTACACTCTAACTCAGGTCCTCAACCTTCCTTTTGATAGTTGGATGTCTGTTACAGATTTGCCGATCTTGAGTGTAAAAGTGTATGGCCATTGCCAAAGTCTTGGTCGGGAGCTGAGAGTAATATTAAAATTTCTTATCCTTATCATTCTTGTTTTATCGTTAATATTCTTGTTCTATCGTTATAATTCTTGTTCTATAGTTATCATTCTTGTTTTATCGTTATCATTCTTGTTCTATCGTTATCATTCTTGTTTTATCGTTATCATCCATGTTTTATCGTTATCATTCTTGTTTTTATCGTTATCAATCTTGTTTTATCGTTATCATTCTTGTTCTATCGTTATCAATCTTGTTTTATCGTTATCAATCTTGTTTTATCGTTATCATTCATGTTTTATCGTTATCATTCTTGTATTATCGTTATCAATCTTGTTTTATCGTTATCATCCATGTTTTATCGTTATCATTCTTGTTTTTTTCCATTGCCATTGGTATCAAGATGTTTGAACAGGGACTTACATGTCTATAGACGTTGACTCGCACTCGTGCCTGCAGGTAGCTGTTATAAGCCTTCTCGCTCACAAACGACTTGCTGAGTTGCCGGCCAGGGACGATATGGTAGCTCAGGACCTTCCTTAGAGCTTCAGGCTGGTTTTCCAATGTTCGCTTTTTCTCCAAAGTCAGGTCTGGAAAATATAGTTACATTCCATGTACACCACACTCTGCATTATAGTTATTAAGATTCAAGATTGGAAAAATACACTGGCCTCACACAGAAATCAATTTGGATAGGTCAAATCATAATTGTGAATTGAAAAGAAAGATGGTTGTACTTACTTGCAAAGGCCTCATTGCTAGGTACGAAGATGGTGAAGTCCCTCTTTGACTGGCCCTCCAGTATGGCCTTCAGGCGGGCATTCGTCACTCTGGCTGTTATGTTGAGAAATCCCGAGAGGCCCAGGTCCTTAGCAACCTCGTTCACCCCCTTTGCTGAAAAATACACAAAGTATGCACTTCAAAATTAAGATGACAAATTAAGATAAGTTACCGTCCATGTCGGTTATGTGTGTGTGTGTGTGTGTGTGTGTGTGTGTGTGTGTGTGTGTGTGTACATCTAATGAGTACTGTGTCGATGGCGTGGATGATGCCGTTATTGGCCAGGATATCGCCCTCTATGACCTTGTCATTTACATAACTTACCTATATCAGGTATGAGTACTGTGTCGATGGCGTGGATGATGCCGTTATTGGCCAGGATATCGCCCTCTATGACCTTGTCATTTACATAACTTACCTATATCAGGTATGAGTACTGTGTCGATGGCGTGGATGATGCCGTTATTGGCCAGGATATCGCCCTCTATGACCTTGTCATTTACATAACTTACCTATATCAGGTATGAGTACTGTGTCGATGGCGTGGATGATGCCGTTATTGGCCAGGATATCGCCCTCTATGACCTTGTCATTTACATAACTTACCTATATCAGGTATGAGTACTGTGTCGATGGCGTGGATGATGCCGTTATTGGCCAGGATATCGCCCTCTATGACCTTGTCATTTACATAACTTACCTATATCAGGTATGAGTACTGTGTCGATGGCGTGGATGATGCCGTTATTGGCCAGGATATCGCCCTCTATGACCTTGTCATTTACATAACTTACCTATATCAGGTATGAGTACTGTGTCGATGGCGTGGATGATGCCGTTATTGGCCAGGATATCGCCCTCTATGACCTTGGCGCCGTTCACCGTGGCCCTGTCACTGACGTCACAGGAGACATTCAGCAGCTCCCCCTGTGCGGACCTGAGACGAGCAGGCTTGATAATGGCCGCTTGGCAAATACTGTTCTCCATCAAGTGATACTTGAGAAGCTCTAGGAAAAGTAAAGAAGAATGTGTGAAAAAGTCTTTGATACATTCCTCGTTAATTCGTACGTATATTTATTGACTGGAAAAACATGTTACAAAATCATACAGGTACAAAAGTAATAGTTTCTTTTTCTTTTTAGATAGAGTAAGACAATAACATAACATATATTATATAAAGTTGAAAGATACCTTTACCTCGTGAGTAGCAGTATGCAAGTAAGAGGTTAAATAAAAGCGTGTGGCGCCCTCTTTCGCACGAATTTGTACTTAGGAGTAGAGTTGGGATAAGTCAAATACTTGTTTCTTTAGAGGTAGATAAAAAGACAACAACTGCCAAAAGAATAGCATGACAGCCACCATTACATCAAATGGAAAAGCGATGAACTACTCTAATTGTCAAATAACCCAGCATCTGATTTTGTAATACTGCGTGTGTTTGATGAATTTCTAATAATGTAACTTTAGTAGTTGCCTCTTTTCTCTTGCATTTCATTGTCCATGAACGATACACACACACACACACACACACACACACACACACATACATACACACACACACACACACACACACACACACACAAACGCACGCATGTACATTATTTTCCGTTAGGCACAACATGTACCTCTGAGAGCCTTTTTGTTTTTGAGAAGCCGTTGCCGCACAGCCGGCTCCAGTTTCTTAAATGCCTGGTCAGTGGGGGCGAAGAAGGTGTAGGGGCCGCTGCCGGACCTGAGCTCGTTGCCCAGATTGGTCACTATGAGGGCGGTCACCAGTTCACCGAACCGACCATCGTCACGGAGCTTCGTCAGGATAGACCTGCGGGCATCAATCGGCTCCATGATCTGACAACCAAAGGAAGGTAGACTCAATACTTTCTCAAGCGATCTCGCTTCAACAGACTGTTAGCTGTTTCCAAAGACTGCACAGGTTCGAATACAAGCCGGCACATGTGAGAAAGTTGCCAGTGACTTCGACGTGGGCAGTGGTTTTCGCCGGGTACTCCGGTTCCTCCACTAACTACAACTTGCTAGTCTATATATGGCAAAAAGTGACGAAAATCAAAATTCTAAATTCCATGTAATCTTTCTGAACTCTCTAAGTGCTGTTTCATATTGTAGGTTCAGTCGACATACGTTTTTTAACACATTCAAACGTTGAAGATACTCATGTTCCGACTCGTATTGATAACGAAGCAAACTTAGATTAAATTGGAACCAAAATCTTCTTTTGAATGTTCTTTCAATATATCGCTTATTAGTAAGTTTTTTCAAAGTTGTCAGAACATAGGTGATAGGTGCACTCCAGATGTAAATGGGGTCAGTCACAGGTTTATGTGGAGTTATAGTAATTTTGGACTAATCGGTTAATTGCACCAATATGAGTTTAACGAAGCAATCTTCTCTTGGTCAGGTCTCACGTGCTGATACTATATTACTGTATCTTGACAACATGAATAACACTTCGGTATCTCCTATAATATTTATACGAAAAAAGATCATGAATGATAACAATGTGCATATTGTTTAGTTTTCTGTTTTCTCACTTTTCTACTTCTCACAAATTGGACATACTAGTATTTTCACCTTACAGAAGGGCTCTGAGCTGAGGTGCATAGTTTACCTTATCTGTGACGTGTATGACGCCATTCGTGGCCTCCTGGTCCGGGTGAATGATCCTCGCACAGTTGACGGTGATGATCTAAAACAAAAAGAAAATACAACTTAGGAAGTGATATTTCCGGCAGCAGTTTCCGATCTTTCTTTTGTCACATTCGGTGGTCTTTAAACCAAATTATAGTGACACCGTAGATGGACCTGCTTTCAGCTCAGCTTTAACACACGACTTACACATGTTGCATGTCATTTATTGCCACCCTCACCTGTGTTTGTTTCTACAGGTAAGGTACTACCTCTCAGGCGCAGTGGTCTAATGCATTGCGAATTGACCTCTCAATGTTTCCAATCACTGCACACCTATAGAAGCATGTGAGACATAGACGTTGTAATCCATCAATGCTTTAGAGTTACTTTTGAAATTACCGTCTGGATATGTGATACTTTTGACAATAATCTGGAAATAAAGAATTATTTGCAAAATATCTAAAGGGGAGTTGATTGCAGTATTCCAATGAACTTTTCTCCTTCAGTGAATTCCCCCTGTATGCTTTCGTCTCAAAGATTTTACCAAAATTATCAGACTGATTTTGACCACTGCAAACTTGGATGTGTTCACGTGGGTGTTTTGGAATGTAAGCATGACGTCCATTACCTACCCCATTAGAATAGCGATTGATCCGGAGAGGCGCGTTATCTCCATATAAGGTAGGTATTTCCCGGTCATTCCTCAAGTCTCGCGAGAATAGGCGATCTTCAGTGAGATGATATAACAACAGGCTTTGTTTTCCTGCTCTTTTCGGTGCAATTCGGTCACTGACACATAAACATAATATCTAGTATTAAAGGATTATACTGGCATATTTGTGGAATGTATTCATGTACGTTACATAATTCCAAATCAATCGTTTGGTTAATCCATAAAATCAACTTTGGTTACAGAAGCAATAGCAGTAAAGGTGTACTTTCTATGACACAATATGAATATATATATATATATATATATATATATATATATATATATATATATATATATATATATATATATATATATATATATATATATATATATATATACATATGTATATATATATATATATATATATATATATATATATATATATATATATATATATATATATATATATATATATATATATATATATATATATATATATAAATATATATATATATATATGATTCTGGAGGAGTATTGAATGTTGGATAAGAAGAGTGATTGATAGATACTTCAAACTTTCAGATATAGATACGATATTTCTTAACCTCCCGATGACCATTACTGTAAATAGTGTGATTTTAGCTGCTCACGAAATAATCTATAGAAACATGCAAATAAGTGGCACCCTTGCATTAACACAAGTTAGACGCATGCTTTATAATCAGATGATTAAAGAAGATTTACTCGCCTATTTTTCATTAGACCAACAAAACTTCCATAAAAAGTGGAACTCCATTGAAGATGATCTTTGAAGCTATTTCATGATTAGAGTATGTCTGTATGATTGTGTATTCTGTAGTTATGGTTCATTGATGTTCAATTTGTTATTGTCATTGTTGATATTACATTGTAATCTATCTCTTTCTCTTCGTTACTCATGTTACACATTAATTTCATGACCTGAATGAATGGAGAAAATAAAAAACAGCTGTTTACAGCAAATTAAAAAAGTGTGATGAGACTAAACTGAAGCATATCAAGTCTTACCGCAATGGCTGTTTGATATGCCTGAATGCACTGTTGTGGGGCGCGAATACTGTGTAAGCCCCCTCTCCCGCCAGCGTGGCGTTAAGCCCTAACTTCTTGGCATAGTCACGGAATTGCTTCAGATACAGGTGCATGGCAGTGGCGTCCAGATTCTCGATCGGTTTTACTTAAAGTAAAGTCAAAATACTTAGATATTTTACAAGATCAATACCCTTTCAGGTACACATGTATTCGTTTAAGAAAAGAAGAAGGTAAGTATGTAATATTTAATCCCCATATGCTAGTATATATACCGGTACTCACAATTATTATTATAAATATTGCTTACCATCTTTTGAAATTGTCAGAAAACACGCATGGTCAGAGCCTTTCTAAACCAATCCTTCAGCTTTCTTTGATTTACATGAAGTAAAAAAGTCACTTCTAGCATATCTACTTGTCAACAATATATAAACATACACAACATAAAGTTGGCATTTTAGAATATATTATGTCACAGCCATAAAAGGAAGGATAGTCAAAGGTATTAGATATCCACATAACTTCACGACAAATAAACAGGGGACCCATTGATGCCGAACAAAGTGTGCTTTTTGGCAGGAAAGATAAAGCAACGAGAACAAAAGAGAGACACTTGATAACCCTCAATTTCACAGAAGCTTTGGAGGTGGTCTTGGTAGAATACTTGAAAAAAAGACTCGTAAGTTATTGAAGTTAGACCACCCATGAGGATATAATACAATAAAAGAGACTTTGTATTCGTTTGTACTGAATATAATAAATGTGTATAAGAGCACTCCCCATTTAATGATCACCAGAAAAATCATGGCAAGATGAATGGGCTTATTTGTTATGCAAAAGTGAAAAGTAAAACTTCAGTACATTCTGATTGTCGACTAGAAATGGAAATAACATTGATAAGTGGATGATTTCATGACAATTTATAAAGCATTTCATAACTTGGGCGCAGACGTCTTAATGTCTTTTTCAACGAGTATCTTAATTATAGTATAGCGTTAACGAGGAGACTAGGTTAACATTACATTGAGGGTATGATTACATCTGTCTTGAAACATACCGTCCTCACCAAAGTCGTGTGACTATCCTTAGCATTTCAATACAATTACATTGTATAGCAAAGTACAGCTTTAAGCATTTAAATTCCTAATTTCGATGAGAAGAGCTATTGGAAAAATATATCCGCTCACATTTAGCTCTACGTATCAAACCACAAGATAAGCTGACTAACATTCTATACCAACACTTGTATGATGACATACATTCATATCTTGGGGAGAGAGAGAGAGAGAGAGAGAGAGAGAGAGAGAGAGAGAGAGAGAGAGAGAGAGAGAGAGAGAGAGAGCATTCTACCTCCGGTGCATCCTCGCTCGTTTGCTAATTTCTCAAATCCTGAGCAGCAATGGTAGCGTATATACCTACAACAAAGGAAACATTCCCGTTGCATTCAACCTTGACCCATGCACATCCCAAGCTACACATGGTCTGAAACATGGTAATATAGTTCGACTGTACTCATTCGACCAAAATATCGTACAAGGAACTACGATGGTTATATAAATGTAATCAACAGAATGTTTAATTTAATATAATTATAATGGGAAGATAGAATGGTAAGTAAATTACTGATATATTTTAGTATGGTTAAACCATGTATCGTTTCATTAACTTAAAAGGCACTACTGGTTTTAACACAACGATGTTTCAGTTATTGCAAAGAAATGGCGACGGAAATCAACGCATTTCACATTCCTAAAATGCCAAACACGTGAGTAATCGCTTTCAAGTTCAATGCATGTAAAATGAATCTTTCGGTTAACATTACAGAGGGCGTCCAGTATGGCTACACTACCCTGGTTATACTTACGTCGGTTTGCCACAGATCTGCCTTGATCTGTAGGGCATACATTCGAGGTAGTACTTGGACCTGGTTCCCTGGACCTCCTGAACGGCACAGATGTTTGGTCTTAAAAGAGGTCAAGGGTCAACATGGTTAATAGTCTAAAAGTTCATGTAGGTACCATGATAAGGTCAGGACATGGTATGTCCTGCCCAACTTTGAATGAGGAATTCAAACATCATAGGCCTCTCTCAATATTTATGCAGGTCAGAGGTCAACGAGTTCAGAACGAGGATGAGTGTACACAGGCTAAGCTACTGATAGCATGTACATACAAGGTGCAACGCACTTTTGGGACAGTTAGGTGCAATGATACACTGTTTAACACAGAAGAACCTGCCCAGATTGAGGAAATAGGAATTGTGAGAGTTAACTTAGTAAGATTTAATAAGCAAGTTGAATAATCAATCAGGCATTAGGAGTTTTCCATACAATATTCTGCTTTTGACTTTCAAATCCATGCAAGGATGTGTCCCTCTATACTCAAGGAAATTGTTAGTCAAACAAGCCACTACAATCAGTACAATGTCTCTAATAAGATAAAAAACTAAGAACTTATTACAGTTGGTGACAGAGCCGTCTGTGCCTATGCTCCATGCATTTGGAATGAGCTCCCCGTCAACATCAAGGCTGCTGATAGTGAGCAAAACTTTAAGACAGCTGAAAGAAAATGCTAATTTGAAAGGAGTTTGACTATATCTTAGATGAATAAAAACATCTAAGACTATATGGACCATAAACATGTCCACTGACTATTATTTATAAAGCGCTTCTGAACATTGTAGGTGAAACAGGAGCTATATCAAATAGCAATTATTAATAATTTATTATTAGTGCATGCTTATTAACAAACTATCAGGGACCTTTGATTGCTGAAGGATACCCAAGTGAAAATGTCACCATAAATGTCAGAATTTTCCTGATTTTAAATTGGTGTTGACCCACACCCTCCTCTATTCCGTCCTAAAATGAAACTACTGATCGTACAACTACTCTATTTTGAAATGATTTTTTGATATTTTTGTTGCTGGGCATTCATTAACTGTGATACATTTCATTACTCATTTCCAACTGATTTTACTACTTTTTCTATGAAAATACAATATAGTTAGATATCCAATTAGAGACAGTAGGAACTATTTGTAAACACCTCCTTATTTTCTTTGTGCAGTGTATGTACATTGGAACCCGTGTCAACCTGAACTCTAAATTGAACACTTTTTCATTTGCCTGTGGATTTCAAGTATACAGAGACATAAACAGATATGGTATGATCAGGATAAATTTCAAGTATAAAAACTCTCATGACAAAATGGCATTGTTTGCTAATGAGAATTATCCTGGGGGTAATTATCTTTGCTCATTGTAAATAGGGAAAATGATTCTTTTCCACAGCTAAATACATCAGCCTAGCTATCAATCTGACAGCATATAACTATGAAATGGCAATTGAACAGATCTTTAAAATATAACCAAGTTTGTTCATCTTAACTCTTAGTCAAAGAACAAGCTGAGTACATGTTGAACAAATGCTAGTTGCGGACCGCACACAAGAAATATAGGATAATTAAGAAAATAAGGTCCTAAAACAGTCCTAAATGATAATATGGTAGGGGTGAATGCGTTTTGTAGGGACACCAGTAAACCTGTGGTGGAACTGTTTTGTGTACATTTGTCAATTAATTTCACATAAATGTACAATATCAAGCAGTGAAATAGATAATATTGCATTTGAATTTGTTTATGTTATCTATATTAAGTGAATCATTGAGGTAGACCATTTGTAACAAAGAAATATTCCGCCACTACTTGATGTTCTTGCTTTTATAAAATCTCCCCTATATATTCCATTTAATAACAATGATGAAGTAGGATGTTGCATAAACCTCATTAGTGCTGTGAAGCAGGGAATTTGAAAAGGTCTATATCTGCTTAAGCATTACCTAAATGATATTGGGGGAACAACATGTAGCAGTCTTAGCCAGTCTATACATATTTCCTAGAGGATAGATACCAGAACTCTGTAGTTAGTCAGCAGTCTTTTACACAATCCTCATGATGATATGTACAGCCCGCAAATATATGGACACCACAAAATGACTGGGATTTATTTGTTTTCAAGTTATCTATCAAGTTATCTATTAAGGAGTGGGTAAGCAGCCCATCTGGATCAATTGACAAGTCAATGGGGCTGAACATACCATTGTACTTGTAGTTGCATGCCGCTATAGGCACATGCTGTGTTATCATTTATGCCCGGGTAGCCTCGGTTTGGTTTTATGGCCTAGCTTATTTAGGAAAGGCCTATGTCCCCAATATTGTGACAACATTTTCAAGATCAAAAGTCAAGGTCAAATGTTAAATTGTTGAAAATGCCTAGTTCGATTTGAAGTATAAGCAGCAGTATAATATCTTTGGTTAAAAACTGACGTTTATGGTAAAATACATCCATAAGAATAAGGATGGTTATTTAAAGCGCCCACGGTGAGCAAGTAGTGGAACTAAACAATTTACACTCCTCTTTAAACCTGTCCTGTGGTCTGAAAACTTTGCCCTGTATGCACGGGTCCAAACTTAAACAATTTGCACAGTCATCCATCGGATTGTCAAGCATTCGCGAGGGGACTAATCGGGCAGATATCCTTTTAGCATGTAATCATCGTCTGATTGTCTGTTGGGATGGGTATTCTGTCGCTTTCAACATCTGTATATGTTTATCCCAACAAAATATAGTGCCTATGGGCTGCCTCAACTACCATGGCCAAGCAGCCCCGTCAACTTCTTCTTGAGGGATATAGAAAGTTGGCACTTTCAGTTGGCTGTCACTCTGGTCATTGCTTCAACTAAATAATTGCTGGCAAAGTTAGGAAGCCTCAGCTACCAACATAAAAACAATTTTTTATTCCGTTGTACCTAATTTTGCAAATGAAAAGAACAATTGGTTACTTAAGGGTAAGGTATTCTATGATTGTAAAACATGTGCGCGTACAAATACTTGTATTACCTTGTTCCTTACGAATTTGACTCTATCCCAAATCTAAGTACGCGTTAAGTTGTGTATTAAATACACCACGACAATAAAAATCTCAAGGCGTCAAAATATAGTATAGATATGTAATTATTCTAGAAAATGCTCTTTCTCCCCCCTTTTTCTTTTTTTCTTTCTACTTGAAATGATTAAGGCACTAAGCAGCGGGGTTCTTTCTGTCTTGTCCCTGCTACGAGGAGAGGGTTAAATCTTTGAAGTCTGCCGCCGCTCATATGGAACGACGTCCTTGTGAAATATTGGCCGATATATTTCAGCTGACACGTTTTTTTGCCATATCGTCCCACATTGAAAAACTATGTCACGTGCTTTTCGTACATGTTTTTCTCATTTTCGAAAGAAAGATAACGTGATGATTCTTTTCCTAAATATTTTGGCAAATGGGGGTTTAGAAAACAACCTATTAATGTAAGAATTTACTTGGTTGCGGTGGGGTAGCGGAAGAGATATATCAAGGAAAGTCAGTAAAGTTATCGTTCAGGATTAGCCTGTTGGTACAGTGGAGACCAAACGTCAATTGTGCAAGCATTCGTTAGCTTTAGAGAGGCTACAGAAATAATGTTGAGAGTACTAAGAAAAAAATCAATGTGTGTGCAAATTTCATTCCGCTCGTGTGTACTTTTAAGATTATGCATGCGGCTTTTACGTTTTAAAGACACTACATAGAAGGAACCTTACGGATGTATTAGGTAACACTATTTCAGCTTAACCCTTCCAATGCTGAGGCTACTTTCGTCCAAAGCACAATGACGCAAAGATTAGTACTCATATGAAAGCTCTTGCTGAGTACTCTCAGATGAGTACCCAAGTGCCAGGGTTTCAGTCATTTCCCGGGTTTTGCATCATTTTGTATTGGTCAAACTAGCCAACAGCAGCATGATGGTTAAGGACGTCATGATGGAAGGATATGTGCCTATGCAATTATCTAACCATTATGACATGGGGAGTAGTAACGCCAAAATAATAAATGTGGGAGGGGGGGGGGGGCTTGAATATTGGCAAAACAAACAGCATAAGCAACCCCAAAATCAATGTAATAAGGGTATTAACACGATTATATAGTTAATACTAGTAACCTGAAATATTTATATTCACCGCTGACTCGGCGATTGTCTGTAATTTGGAATCACCTTTTCTGCCATCGTGCTGCTAGTGGTGACTTGCCAGTTGTAAGTGGTGGAGGAGCACGTTATAAGTACCTACCAAAAACCACCGCCTAACCCTGTGTAACCGGCAAATACCTCACATGCCCCGACTGGGGAGAGAGAAAAGGAAGTTAGCAGTCAGTGGCAACACCTCAGACCAATCGGCCATAAGAGCAGGCAATTTTGATATTCATTTATCAGAGATTATTAGATGGGACGGACCATTTTACTTTCGTTTTAACCATTCTACCGCAGATTAGCGACCCTGACCTCGACCTTTCCTATAGTGTTAAGATAGGTATATGTCGAAGGTAACAGCCATGTACTAAAATAAGGTTTGGTCTAATGACGTTATTGCTCTGAAAAAAATAAATATTGTAAGTATTCCCGT